>JBAGKK010046016.1:0-10290 GCA_037177015.1 Euceroptres primus
TATCCTCAAGAAATTTTTCATTCATCATTCCTGGACGTAAAAAAATTTGGATTTAACATCTCTTCATAATTTAGAAGAAAGGTTTTTATTGTTCCAATTTGTCACATTTTTCTCACTTTTTCGAAATCCATGAAAGAAATTAAAAAATAATATATGGTAAAGCTATTTCGATTTTGAGAAAAAACGAAAAAACAAAAATTTCTCAAAAACCCCACCTTTTTTCCCCTTAAAATTTTTAGAAATAATAGGTACCAATATAGTCTACTTACCATAATTTTTCCATTTAGTATGTTTTTGTTTTTCAGGAGAAATAAATTATTTTATATGTTTGCTTAAAAACCTTGAATTTTTGAGATTTTAAGGTTTCTCTTGTTTCAGTCTATCAAGTCGTTTCTTGTAATCTTTTGAAACCGATGAGAAAAACAAAGAAAGAATAAAAACTGATAAAGCTATTCCGATTTTTTGAAACAATAAAACACGAAATTTCCGTCAAACAGCTACCTCTTTTTGCACTGGAATTTTCAGGTGTATATCGTATGGAACGATACCTCCGAGTTGTCACGTAAGTTCAACCGGTGTGTTGTATTTTTTTTTTTTTTTTGAGGGATGCGAAATGAATTTGACTACATTTGAGATTACTTGTCTATATTCTTTGGTGTTTACAAAAATCTCAAGAGTCTTCTCTCTGTTCGCGTCAGAACTTCTAAGCTCTTTTTCTATTGAGCAGAGACTTCCAGGATTCCCCTTCTCTCTTGTTATAATTAATTTTTATTGGCCTTGGACTGAGGAAAAAGAAAATTTATACTCTTAAAATGGGAGTGGAATTGTCGACTACTGAAGGTTTATTAGGGGGTGACTCATCCCTTTCCCTTTTATGAGGAATTTTAGGCAGTTAAACTGCCTCTGTGATGTATGTCTTTAAAAACTTGAATATTCTTAACCCAAAAGGAAAGGTCAATAACGCCACCTATTGGACACTTGCCGATTTAATTATTTTCTTGTATTTTATACATTATTTCAATCAAATGTAACAAAATTATACTTATTTTGCCTATGTATTTCTCATTTAGAAGGAGAGAAAACAAATTTTTATCTCATACTTCTGCTCTTATTTCGAACATGAGGCCGAATTCGGCCCAACATGAGTTCCACATATTTTATTTATCGTATGAAACGGAAACTTTATAGAAGATATGAACAATGGCGTTTAAGAGGCGAACATGATCTCCTAATTGACACCATTCCCTTTTTTATGATTAATTCTTCAATAAATCGGTCAATTATGCAATTAATTTTATCGATTCCCGCAATCAATTCAATCAACTTCAATTAATTGTCAATAATAAAAAAAGGCTCGAGCATAATATGCAAAGTAAATAATTTCCAAGCATAAGGCAAATTTGTGAACCGTGCTGAGAGCCTCCAAAAGAAAGTCGCATATAATATCTAATCCAACAATAACTCAAATTCAAGTTAGAAACGAACAAAACAAAAGGAAGATAATAAACAAATAACGAATATTATTTTTCAGTATGAAACAATAGTTTACTTGCCATCAATTTTAAAACTTAATTTTATTTGTATTTCAAGAGAAAAAAATTTTATTTTTCTAGAATACAATAAATGCGACAACAATAAGAAAAATAGAATTTTTTGTTTCTTGAAATATAAGTACAATACAAGTTTAAAATTTATGGTACTTAGGTAGACTGTATTATCTCTTGTTTTTAAAAAAATAGAAGTAGCTTTACCGGTTTTTATTATTTCTGTTTCTTTTATCGGTTTCGAAGGAGTGTAAAAAACACTCGATAAGCTGGAACAAAAAAAATCTTAAAATCCAAAAAATTGATATAATGGCAAGGTTTTGAAGCAAAAATATAAAATAATTTTTTTCCTTATAAAAACAAAAAAATTCCAAATGGGAAATTTATGGCAAGTAGACTATATTTATACAGTCAAAATCTTGGATGCCTTCTTGCGCAAAGAAAAGAAACCATAGTGAAAGTTTTTTTTTTTCTTCTGCGCAGGAAGGCATACTTTGACTGTACCTATTATGCCTCAAATTTTCGGGGAAAAAAAGGGTGGAGTTTTTGAGAAAATTTTTTTTGATTTTTCCAAAAATCGAAATAGCTTTACCATTTTTTATTATTTCATTTTCTTCGTGGATTTCGAAAGAATAAGAAAAATGTGACAAACTGGAACAAGAAAAACCTTAATATCTCAAAAATTGCAAGAATGGCAATGTTTTTAAAGTAAATATGTTGCTATGTGAATTTTAAAAAAGACATGTCCCCTTATTTTTCACTTACAAAAACATACTTTATTGGCAAGCCAATTCTGAAAATGTCATCCGCCGGCCTGCATGACTTGAAATGAAAATAAAAATAAACAGAAAATAAACAATACACTACCGCTGAATAGTATCAACCATCATACCACATACATTATCAAAAATTAATCTTGACTTTCAAAGGTTATAGCGCCGTCAAAAATTCAGCCGTCACATCGTATAACAACACAGAATATTTTTCGTCTGAAAGTGGGGGAGGGCATGCCCGGGCACCTAAACGTCGCTAAAACCCAAGCGGGCATAAACCTTCCTACGCATCCAGACAAAAAACGATTACGACAGCGAACGATGATTACGATTATGAATTGTACGATTTGACAGCTAAAATAAAACTGAACTACAATTCGTGTTGAAAAAGCACTGAAAAACGTATTAAATTCTGCGTTATATAACGCCTAGTTGAGTTATGTTGAATGACTGCGTGAGGAAGACACACAAAAATTGCGATTTCAAGAAAATCAACTTCAATTCTTGGCCGGAACAAGAAAAATGTATTTAAAAATTTCTGCATTTTTTTAAGCCATCAAACATTATATTACAAAATCTTCAGGGATTCCCGAAATATTAACTTATTTGTGTGAGCGAAGGACCCGGTAGCAACACCCACTAATGCTGACTTTTGTAAGAGTTTGTCTGAAGGTTGTAAATGACACACATCGTAAAATGTTTGATACGTATGACAAAGAAAAAGAAAACTGATAGAAATTATGACGAAGACCATTGTCAAAGCTGTTCTGAGAATAAAAATATGCTTACCTGAGTATTTTTTTAAACATATTTGCTGCTTTAAACTTGTGCTCGGTAATTTCTTACTCAATAAGACCATGCACTCGCTACAACCCCTGAAAAGTAGGCATCAGACTACACAGGCACCAATCGAACAGTAATAAGAACTTTAAACGCGATTCAGCACCCTCATCCGTGATCATGGGCAGAAGAAGATTTTCAGCGTGGGCGAAGAACGCATTGTGTTGAATAACAGGATCAATTATTTTCGGGAGATGTTTTGGTAAGTATCGAGAATTTTGAATTGTCCTGAAGACATGCCTCGCACCATTTTTAATTGAATGGCTCATTTTCATATCAAACCACATAGGCAAGTACCCTTTCATTATGAATGTAACTATGTGAACTAAGTTTTAAAAAGGGTTTCGAGTTGATATGTATACTCTTAATGTCCTGTTTGCTAGGGTGACCCAGCGGGCGTGGCATAGATCAGGTAAACATTCTGAGGAACATCATGTCCGTAGGTTAGGATTACAGCGGATTTTGAAAGTAAGAGACCATTTCTAGGGCTAAATCAGTGCGCTCTTTCGTTCCTCCCACACTGAACCTTAATTCTACGAAGTACTATGACATGATCGATTGGTCTGCTGCAGAAGTGACATCGCGTCTAGTACTAAAAAATGTATCAAACGCAGAGCTTTCCGCTTTCATGGATGAGAAGCATTGATTGCCCCTATGCTCCTCCGTGCTTGAGGCAAAATTCGCCTTAAACTTTGTTGTCTCCAACCTTATCGAATCTCTACTAAATCGTAGTGTTAATGGACCTCTTTGAATTCTGTAAGAGGGTGTGTATAGTACAACGGGTTGTCAAGATACAGGGACCCAATTTTTTGACGTTTTACCCTACCCGTTTATTTTCAGTAATTCATAACTTCTACTATAGTTGTCCGATTTAACTTTTATATGAGGGTTTTGGAAAAGGGTTTTTTAAAATTAATTTTGTAATAAAGATAACCATAGTGTATAAAAAAAATTAATTTGACCTTGATTTTTCAATTTTAAAAGTATTTTTGAGTTTTTCGCCAAACGCAACCCTTTTTATTTTCCTCAAATTAATTTAAAAAGAAAGCTTATTCCTTTCCCTTCGAAATCATCTTAGGCTGAAAATCGGTTGTCGTAAAGAGGGTCTTAAGCGAACGGGTACCACGCGCCGATTAGCTGAAGCGCTGTTGTAGAGATTATTGTAGTCAATTTTCCGATTTAGCTTTTATTGAAGCTCATCAGTACTTCGTGAATTACTATAAGCAACAGACCGGAACGTATATACTTTAAAGTTACATATATATTCATAGTATTTAAATATTTCTATATTTACAGTACTAACTGATTTTTCTAAAAGAGTTACAACATCGTTGTCGTTGCAGAAAAATAATAAATAATAATAAATTATTCGGGGTGCTTTTTGGTATGAGTCCCCTTGCCTCTCACAATTTGGGGTACTTTTTAATGTGAATCCCCTCGCCTCTCACAATGATGCTATATCGAGTATAGCGGGATTGCTATATTCAAGAGATGGAACGAAGCAGGAGATGTCGAATTTGTAGCGTGTGAGCAGTCAGTCGAATTTGAAACTTGAACTCCAGCCTTGGATCGAACCCACGGCCGCCGGCTAGAAGCCAGACACCTAACAACGACCATCTCGTAAATTGGGAGAGAAGGGGACCTATGACGTGTGCCATGCACCACGTTACACATGTCTACATCAAAATTGAATGCTATTGGGATTTTATTGTTGATTATGGTTGTTTGCCATCCCACGAACATTTTAAGATGGAAATTAAAATAATTGGCCCGGCCTTTTTGAGAAAAGTCAATTTTTTTTCATACGGAATGCTAAGAATTCCCTAAAAAGATATGGTAAATGTTGCCTAACATTTTTCTCATCGGATTTTTTTTTATTGTTTATGGTTCTCTCCCATCACACGAACATTTTAATAATGACAATTAAAATAATTGGTGTAGCCCGATTATTTTAATAATCTGGCTTTTTCATGCAAGGGAACTCACATCAAAAAGCACCACGAATTGTGAGGCAAGGGGACTCACACCAAAAAGCACCCCAAATTATTTATTACTATTTATTACTTTTCTGCAACGACAACTATGCCGAAATTCTTTTAGCAAAATGAGTTAGTACTGTAAATATAGAAATATTCAAATACTCTAAATGGACGAATTTATTTCACATCGGGCATGTTGTGCATGCTCAAGTAACAGAATCATTTTCGGACGAAATACGTTGTTTTTCAAAGCACTTTAGACGATACGTATTTCTCCTATTTGATGAATAAATTCTTTTGACAAAGTTAGGAGTATTTGAACTTTTCGAGTTGGTAATGCAGTTTATCAAAAATTCGTCGAAATTTGTTTTAAAAATGTTGTGGTTTCCAAACTAATATAGATATTAGACTTTCTCTTTTTGATTGTGATAGATCTGTTCGTTCTCTTTCGAAATCCGGCGAGAAATAAAAAAATGGTCAAAATTTACGAAATGGCAGGGGTTTTTCTAAAAATATTGAAACGCAATTTTCTCCAAAACCCCACCGTTTTTATTTTTCTTAATTTTTTCTGAGTTAGTACTAGTATGGCGAATATATCCCGACAGAGATGGGGGGGGAGGAGGGAGAGGGAAGGGAGATAGATAGATAGAGAGAGAGAGAGAGAGAGATTGATTAATTAGTTTATTTTGTCCTGGGGGTTCCCATAAGGATACATATTGAATATATTATTAAACTAAAGTTACAGGTGCTCTATATTACTACAAACTTGCAGACTGAGTAATAACGCTTATGAAGTATTTTTTTCTACTAGCTACACTAAACCACCCAAGCCTTTTGCAATACGATGTTATATGCTCATCACGTTTCACATTAAATACAAATCGTACACACGAGTTTTGCAGCTTGGTCAATTTACGATTAAGCTCGTCAGTAAACCACACAACAATAATCGAAGTGAGGTATTATGAGGAAGGAAACCAACTTGTTAAGTTGGTTTGTAAAGTTAAGTTTGTAAGTTAAGTCATTGTAAACCACACAACAATAATCGAAGTGAGGTATTATGAGGAAGGAAACCCACAATCATTCTTACATCTCGATTAATTAGATCAATAGTCTCATTGATTTTATCTGGACTACACTGGATATATATTTGAAGATCATCTCCGAAAAGCATATGAAGTGAGTACTTGATAATAGTTCCAATATCATTGGTGAAGAGTATAAATAGCAAAGGCCTAAGCACAGACCCCTGTGGAACGCCAGTGCCAATAACTCAATATCTCCCCAGTCATTACTGATTGTCGACGGCCCAAAAGATATGATGACATCACTTAAGTACTGAAGCCAAGAATCCATAATTCTGAAGTTTTAATAACAGAAGCATATGAGGAGCCATATCAAATGCTTTACTAAAATCGAACAGGACCATTATTGTCAGCATTCGGTTATCGATACCTCTTCGAATATCGTCAGTGACCCTGAGCAATAGCGTCTGCGTACTGAAACCATGTCTATAACCTGACTGATAAGCACTCAATCAGTTATTAGATTCGGTGTATTCAATCATCTGATCATAAACAGTTCTCTCCAATGCTTCTGAGAGGCAATAAAGGATAGCAATAGGACGATAATCTGCAGCATTTTGAGGAGCCTTAATCTTGTTAATAGGCTTTATAAGAACCTTCTTCCACTCTTCAGGAAAAACGGTGGTTTGTAACGATGAGTTAAATAAATTAATTATGTGTGGTAAAAGAACTTGTAAAGCCCTTACAACAAAGCCTATAGACTGACTATCAACCCATCTAGCCTCTGTTTTTATTTCATCCAGGCTCTCAATTAATGATAGGGGAGTTATGTCTTGAAAATAGAATCGAGAATCCTCAAAAGGAAAATTCAGGAGGTCAGTGAGCCCTGACCCTGTTACATTATATGCAGAGTTTCTACAAATAGAGAGAAAGCAGGCATTAATTTCATTTACTGAACATACAAGTGGCAACTCTTCACACCTAAGTCTAACGTATCCCAGAGCCCTTAATTCCTTCCACAGACTTATAGAATCATTTACACTGTCCAATCTTGTAGTATTATAAACGTCCCTTGCTTCATTAAGCTTTCGAGTGACGCAATTTCTAAAAGTCTTATAATCATTATGTACTTCTCGATTTCCTACTTTTTTCCAAATCTTGTACACGCGGTTCCGTTCCTTCATCATATTCCTGATTTCTTCCGTCCTCCAGGGGCAAAAACTTTTTCGTGGGATAAACAAGTATAAAGGTGCAAAGTCATCCATAGTCGCATTTAGGGCATTACATTCTCTCATTTACAGAGAGATAACACTCAAATGCACTCCACTCCACAGACTGCAATTTAGTAAGAAAGGCACCCTCATCCATATTGCGAATATCTCGGTATGTTCTTCTGTCTTGAGAAGAAGTACTAAATTTCCAAGCATATTCAATTGCAATGAGTTCATGTCGAGCTATAAATGGCACTGTTGATTGATGAGTTGATAATACTTTTCTCTCATCATCTACTACACATAGATCCAACCACGTATCAGAGATCGAAGTATGGTGCGTTGCAGAATACGACAATATAAATAGGTCGAGCGAGTTAAATAATGCCTCTAAATATAAAGATCCAGGTTCCCGACTATTTAGGTCAAAACTCATTCATCGTAATTTTCCATATTTTATTATTGTGCATCTTCTGACATTCACAATATACCATTAGTAACAATTTGAACCTAAAATATATACTTATAAACTGTCTAAAAATTATTTTAGCCACTTTAGCGGTGAAACCGTAATACAGTAACAAAATTGTATTTTTACCAAATGATGTATTAGAATGATGAACATAATTTGTATTTACGCGGCATAAGTATCTTATGTTGGTCGCATTTGTAAGAACTATAGAGTCATTTAGTATGACATCACTGTGATGTTGGGTTAGGTAGAGTTTGTCAAGTAGGTTAGGAAAAGTGGAAGAAATACGTAGTGAATGACTTTTAATAAAAAAACGTTCTCAAGTTTATTTAAAGGGATTATAAAAATATATTAATGATTATATTTTTCAAATAAGGAAACTTTTTCGGCAATTATTCACGAATATTTCGTTAATTTGTAATTATTCAAACTTACAGAAAACAATATTCAGTACCGGTCAGAATTGTAGGACCACTTACAAAAATCGTATTAAAAACATGCCTGTCTTTCTTGGTAGACATCTCATCAAGAAATAAAGGTATAGAGATTTCTAAAAAAGCTTATTAAAATTCACGTCTAATAAGCCCTGTTTGAAGTATTTTCGATAAATAGTGGCCGCGATAGCATGTGAGATCGGGTACTATATTTGATGGGAATATGCACGCCGCCATTCTGGTTTCCACGAATTTCAAAATATATAAAATGCCTTTCTTCATTAAAAAAAATAATAAATATAATTCTATCAAAAAAAATTAATTTTCAGTGAGCTCAAGCAAAGCTAATTTTAAATTAAGTGAAATGCATGATTAATTTCTCTAAAAATAGGAGCAAAGTGTGAGTCTCTAAGTTCACTTTTTGCAATATTTAACTTTCACTCCAAAATACTTCGTAGACAGGTAATTACTATATTATTAGAGAAAATTAACGGTAAATAATAAAATTATATCAAATTAGACAAAATAAACAGGCTTATTAAATAATTCAAATTTATGTGATTTCGAAAATTTCTGATATTAGCAGTTTGATACCGATTTTTAAATATTTTTGTCACCATATAAGAAGAAAAACATGGTTTTGGTTTCTGAATGTCTGATTCTTTAAATTAATTAATCTCGGGATGTATAATTTTTTATTTTATTTTCCCGCGAAAGTGCCAGGGACCAAAACAGCGAATGCACATTCCCATCTAATATAGTTCCCTAATGTAAGAAAGACCGACGTTATTTCCGTTTTTACAAATTTTCATTCTTGAACTTCAACGCGCTGCATTTTTTAGGGAAGTGATTGGAAAAATTTGATACCTCGCTAAATTGAGGTTTGAAATCTCAAATTTAAAATGAGACTAAGAAAAATTAAAAATCTTTATTGGTTTTCGAGTCTGGACTTAATTTGTTGAGCCGTGCACAAGACGAAAATCGTTGAGTCGAACGGCGGGTCCATCTTTTGTTATCGCATGCAAAATAGAGACAGAAGATTGCGGTCGGCTGCGGACCGAGCCATTTTTGTCTTGGGCATGACTCAACAAATTAATTCCTAACTCGAAAACTAATAAAGATTTTTAAATGTTCTTAATCTCATTTTAAAGCTGAAAATTTCAGACTTTAATTTAGCGCAGTTTCAAACTTTTCCAATTACTTAACTAAAAAATACAGCGAGTTGAAATTAAAGAATGAAAATTAGCCAAAAACGGAAATTACGTTGGTAAAGGTAGAGGCTATCTAGGTCTCTATTAATCAAAAATACTTCAAATGTGGCTTATTAGATGTGGAATTTAAAAAGCTTTCCATTGCTTTTTTAGAAATCTGTTTACTATTATTTCTTGATGAGATATCCACCAAGAAAGACAGGCACGTTTTTAATACGATTTTTGTAAGTAATCCCACAATTCGAGATTTGAGGTTAGAGCGCCGCGCGTTTACAAAAATTCCAAGGGCGTCCTTATCTCAAACGTCGAACAATATATTTTTTTTCTGTAAGTTTGAATACTCGGAAATTAACGAAATATTCGTGAATAATTGCCGAAAAAAATTCCTTACTTGAAACATATAATCTATATAAATATATATTTATCCTCCTCTATTGGACGCGTGAACTCATCTACTCCTTACGGTTGGGAATTAATTTTCCCTACCCAAGCAGAATTTGAGTTCAGACCTGGCCGCGGTGGGGAAGCCTAGAACTCCCGCGGGTAGTGACGATCTGGTCACCGAAGCGGTGAAACCCGCTTAGAGAATCTAGTTCTTGGTTAGTAAGGTGAATAGCACCTGTGGTAGTTTGACTAAGCAGTCGAATGGCTCTCGACGTCCCAGTTAGCTCCCAATCCAAAGTGTTAACCACCGTGCCAAAGGATGAATGGTACCGGAATACAGTATCGTGAACGGTGTCCTGGGATAACGGGCGACCTCCCAGAGTAAAAATGCCTTACCACTACAAGCGGGGCAATGTA
>JBAGKK010046027.1:0-10290 GCA_037177015.1 Euceroptres primus
TTTTCATATCTCATGTTTTTTGGCGGGGAAATTGAATTTTTAATTTTTTTAACAAAATTTTTAAGATTAAAACGAAAGCTACTTATCATATCAAAAAATGGTCAATAGAAAATTTGTAGATCTATTTAAAACCAATAATTTTTCCAGTAAATATTTTTTCATATCTTACGTTTTTTGGCGGGAAAATTATAATTTTCGATTTTTTTTTAATTTAAAAAGTTGTTATGCCAATCTTGTAGAGCTTTCAAAACGCAAAGTTTCTCTTCTTTTTTTTCATATCCTGCGTTGCTTAGCTTAAAATCTTCATTTTCTTTTGATTTTTTGAATTTTGAAAATGCTATAAGTCTGATAATTTTAATTTTATCGAAAAATGTCATAAAGATAAACTGTTTTTGTTTCAGAGTACTATGAATATCCGTACATAGAATTTGTAAATTGTAAAAGAAAGTGGTCTAAAAAATTTCTGAAATGCTTTAACTTTTTGAATTTTTATTCAAAATGGCTGGCTAACGAACTTGACCTTCATTTTAGGACACTAAAAGAGTATACTAAAGGCCAATCCAATTTGTCAATTCTTTCGAAAATTATCGTGCTAACAAAAAAAATCTACAGACAGACGGACAGGCAGACACATTCGCGAAAACCATTTTTTTTAGTTCAGGGGGTCTTAAAACGTGGACATTTGACAAAAACGGTGGGATTAAATTTTACACAAATCTAGTACCTTCGCTGATTAGAATGTAAAAAACTCAATGAAAATTTGAGTTTTCCGAGAGAACGACGCAAGATTCGGTAAAAACTCAGGAGGCCAAAGTTGCTCGACTAAAGGAGTTCTATAAAATTTCCCTGAGTCATTGTTCCCTATCTCCTGTAGTTTTCGAGTAAAATGGACTATTATACCACGTAGAATTCGAATTCAGGGGCAAACAATAGAATGAGTGGGTAAAACAAAAAGAAAATTTGAGTTTTTTGAGAGAACAACGCAAGATAAGAAAAAACGTAAGAGGCGAAATTGGTTCCCCCCATGGAGCTCCATAAAACGGTGTACAGGATTTTCCGGCATTTTGTCCTATTAACGAATAAGAGAGCTATTTTGTAATTTAAGAATAAAAAAAATTAAGATTTGGACAGAAGAATGGATCAATTAAATATTTAAATTTATGATTTGTTAGTTGCAGCTTTCTGAGGAGAATGTAGGCACATTAGTGCGGTCACGTGATGAGAATGTGCGTAACTTTAGTTCGCCGATGTTTTCTACTTCCCCTAAAACTGGTTTTTAAATTTTTTTGAGACTTCTACATGCTGTAACTTTGTTAATATTCGTTAAATGGATAAATGTTATTAAGATGGTTTGTAGAACTTAATGACAGCTATCCAGAACTGCGCTTGAAAAAATTTTTTTTCTGAAAAAAATTATTTTCAAAAAGTAAAAAAAGTTAAAAGTAAAATTAAAAGTAAAATTAAAAGTAAAAAAAGTAAAAAGTAAGTCCCTTATTTTTTGAGTTTTGGGCCAATAAGGCTGGTTAACGAACTCGTCGCCTACTTTCAAGCCTTGAAAAAGTCTGCCAAAGCGCAATACTGTTCGATAATTCTTTCGAAAGTTATCGTGTTAACAGAAAGACTGACAGACCGACAGACATACAGACAGACACCGGCGTAAAAACCGTTTTTTCTCACTCAGGGGGTCTTAAAACGTGGAGATTTGATGGAAATTCGAAAAGTCATTTTTCACATAAAACTAATACCTTCTCATATGATGATCAGGATGTAAAAATAGCTCATTTTTACAGTTTTCAACTAAATACTTTGAAACTTCGTAAAAACAAATTGTTTGGCTTCAGAAACTACTTGATTATTTCAAAAATCTAAAATATGATAAAAATCTAAAATGAAGACCAGTTCAAACTTAAAAAAAAAGCTTATTTCTACAGTTTTCAACGAAATGCTTTTAAACTTTATCAGAAAAAGAATTTCGATTCAGAACCTGTAAGATAATTCGAGAAAATAAAGGAGAGATTTATTTTCATATTTTTGAATGGTATCCGTTTAATGAAAATACAAGAAGAAAGTAGTACTTACATCTAAATGAAAGAAATATTATTTATGCAGTGTCTTCAATATTATTATTAATAATAATAATATTTCGGTCTGATTTTATTCAGCTTGCATCTTTCCGGATAAGCCTTTTTTTAAATTTTGAATTGGCCACCATTTTTTTTCAATATGTTGGATTGTTAAAACTATCAAGTAGTTTCTGAAGCCAAACACTTTGTTTTTACGAAGTTTTAAAGTATTTCGTTAAAAACTATAGAAACGAGCTATTTTTTAATTTTGCATTTGCCGCCATTTTGTATTTTTTCAAAATTTTAGATTTTTAAATTTATCAAGTAATTTCTGAAGCCAGACAGTTTGTTTTTCCGAAGTTTAAAAGTATTAGGGGAAAGTTGGCTACGATATACCATATTTTCTAAAAATTTTCGATTTTAAGGAACTTTAGAAGCAAAAGCGATTACTGACATCATAGTTTCATGTTTGCTTTACAAAGTTCGTATGCTTAAAAGTTCAAAAAATGTTTAAAAGGCAATAAATTTCGATGCTGAAAAAAATGAGTATTTTTCCCGTCTTAAGCAACTCGATATTCTAAGACAGGCCCCTTTTAAAAATCAAAAAAGCTGGGTAAATAAATACTAGATATTGATAAATTTTATTCGTAGCGTACTGTTCAAACATATTCTGCACATTTATGACATACTATTCATGCAAAACTCATTATAAAACGTAAAATAAGCGTTAAATAAGGTCTAACAGAAAACAAGTATTAAAAAAGATCTCGAACTTAATATTTATGAAATGTTGTAAAATGACAAATGTTATTCATTGCAGATCAATAATTTACTGATATAAAGTAAATAAACAATATATTTTAACAGATTTCTTGTTCATGTTTAAAAAGCAATAAAGAGGTTAGTAAAGGTACTAATTATGGCGGAAAATTTGAATATCTTACGTATTTTCGGTGTACCGCCGGTAATTCATAGATAAAGCAGATTACGCTTTTATCAGCAGTTTTCTAGCCTAACCGGGTCCCGTCTTAGGAATTTCGCATCTTTAAAATTTTTTAAAAATTTTTATTAAACAGCATAAAAATGAATAAAACTAAAGTAACAATTGCAAAGTTTAGAAAATTATTTATAAAAAAATAACATAGTCCTTCAAATCATTAGAAGTTATTAAATCAAAACTTCTAAGGCAGGTAAAAGTTCGTTCTCTAATGTACAAAAATAATTTTTCCTTTCTGTTTTCGTTAATTTACTTCCAATGCGAAATTAAACACTTCTTAAATAACTAGAACTCTGCTGAGAATGTACCTTCATACAAAAGTGATGAATGTAATGTTTTCATAAAAAAATATTAAGGGTGTTCCGTCTTAGGAAATAGCCTGCCTACGTTGAAAACTGTGGAAAAAGGCATTTTTTAAGTTTTGAATTACCCGCCATTTTGTATTTTTCAAAATTTTAGATTTTGAGATCTTGTGTGCGCTTGAGAATAAATTATTAAATTTTTTCACAATTTTGGGTCACTGTTTGTTAATAACTTTAAGAAATAGCATTCTTAGGCCCATTCAGATGGCCTCCATTTTGTGATTTTCCAAAATTTTGAGCTTTTGACCATGAAGATATTTTAAGCATCCCATGAAAATTTTTTTTCTTTGAGATAGAATGATTCCAATAAAAATTGAAAAAGTTATGGAGATTTTTCGTTTTTGCGTACACTCATCGCTGGATTTCGGGCCGGCTTCATGGTCGTTCACGCTTCACTGATTCTGTCTCCCCCCCTGAGCGTGCCACGACGACGCCATCGCTCGGGCAGTCAGGGCCGTCAGAAGTTGTTTACATCGCGACTTTCTGCGCATTTACTTTTGTAAGTTCAGAAACTATATATAGGCGGCCCTGAATGTTGACCTAAGATTGCTCGCTCGTCGCTTTAAATCCGGTTCAAATTGGATTTTAATAGCATCGAATTGAGGGCCGTCTACCCCCGATCCCAGCCCGAAATCCAGCGATGAGTGTAATTTCTCTCATGTAAATCCCATGGGAAATTCCAAGACCCATGTTTGGTGGGTAAATATTAACCAATTTGGCTAAAATTAGGTGTTCACTAGGTGTTCATTAGGTGTTCATTAGGTACACTGTAGCCCCGGTTTATTTCGGTTATGGCCTGAATACCCTTGATGAAAACCAGGGCTCTTTCAAACGTAAACAAGTCAGGGCCGTATGAACTATTTCTGTTTCATTTTTGACACGAGTGAAACAATTTTTTAAATATAAGTTTAATTTACCGTTTACTTTAATTTTAAATTTTATTTATTTATTATCTATTAATTTTTATATATAACGCATAACCAAAACACTGAAAACAAACGGAAGCAAACTGACGAAATTATAACCGCTTAGGGTACTGCCTGCTTTGTGGCTACGGTACTTGCGAAACTTCGCTGAGCTCCTGGCTCAGATTTCTCGTCCCTTTGGACCCCTTACCGTCGGCGAGAATTCCTGGAACTGGTTTACCGGGGGTAAATAAACCGGGGCTCCAGTGTGCTTTCTTTTTTTGGGCATACGAACGAATTCCGGCAGTGAGAGCAAACGAATTAAAAACAAAATTACTCTATAAATAAGGATCATCCTACTGCAGTCTGCATTGAATTATGTGGCAAACACATCGAATTATATTTTACACACGAAAGCAATATTTACATCGATCGTTTTGTATGCTACCAGCATATTGCAACTTCGTGTCAATTAATTTCGCAAGTAATTATCTCATATGGGAAATGTTTCATTGCAACGAGTAGTTGTTTATTTGTAAATGCATTTGTTCGATACAACGAGTCGTGTTTTCGTGGGTCACGTAAAAACTGGACGCACACGGATAAGCATGTATAACGGGAAGCATTTCGGCCGGACCGACGACCAGTAATCAACAAATTCATTCGGCCGTGTGCATTCGCGGGGGATCAGATTGAAGAGGGGTGGTAGGTGTCGGTAATGCAGTTTCCGATAATTCTAGCAGCGTAATCACGGTACTCCAACCTTGATAGGGACGAACACGGGGGGTCTTCCGTGTGCATTCATGGACCAGGCCTGGATTACTCTGATCGCTTTGGTAACGTTGTGTTACCCACTGCTCGGTGTGAGGAATTAGCAACGTTACATAACATGCATGCTGAAAGGATCCGCTAAGAGCATCCTGTTTCTAATACAAATATATATATATATATATATATATATATATATATATATATAATATTATATTATATTATATTATATTATTATAGTATTCACTTATATTCACAGACATATAGTATTCACACACTATAGTATTCATATATAATGATATCATTATAGTATTATATATTATTATAGTATTCACATAAACATGCAAGGGTGAAAATTGAAAAAAAACCAACAGGTAGAAAGTAATTTGTACGTTTCACGCTGGTCCTTAATTTTATACCAGATTTTTCCTCAAAATGACGTATACATGAACTACAGCGGTTCAGTGATTCAATTTTAGGGAAAACAGAGAATTTATTTTACGAAAAAGGAATTATTTAATGGGAAATTTTTCTTTCAAAAATATTAAGGGAGCCAATAAATGTCAATAAATGCAACATTTGTGCAAGAAAACTCAAATGTTATTAGCAAAAAAATTATATTGAATCCTTAGATGTTAAACTTTATTGTCGTATAACAAGAGGAAAAAAAACATCCTAGTTTTTTTTATTATTGTAACTAAACCGGCAATTAAATTTAAAAAATAGGGTCAAAGCACCAATTACCGAGTGGATACCACATTTATCGAGTAAAGTCCCAGTGAACAATCACAGGTGTTATGTAACTGTTACATAACATTTATTTCAAAATCTCATCCTTTATGTGTCACAGTTACGTAATTTTTACATAACTGTTATAATAAGAAAAAAGTTATGTTACGTAATTATGGCACTTATAGGACATTTCGACATAAAATATAATGGAATAGTTACATAGAACGTGTAATTGAGGGGTGGCATTCCAAAATGGCACAAGCGCTATTTTGTCGAAAATGATATTGGCTCAAACAATCAGATAAATTGTAATGCACATTCTGATGAAAGGAATTTTTTATAATTACATTTTTCAGTTTTTTTAATACTTATTTTTTTCATTTTTTCTTTGTTTGCATTTTTTAAAGATTTTGTAACTATTTGTAACGTTTTTGAACTTTTTACAACTCCATAACTCTAAATCTATTTTGAAAATTAGGAAAACAATCGCCTTGAAGGAAAAAAAGATTCTCCTCCATTTACTCAGAACTCAATGACTTTTTTCCATTAATCTTTTTACGCCTCAAGTCAGATCTGTAGTCTCTCGAGAGCTAGTTTTTATGTTTTTTCTAAATTAAAATTACATTTTTAATCAACTTCCAAAGTTGAAAAAATGTGCATCTCGAACGAAAAAAAATTTCCCCTCCATTTCCTCGGAACCTGATAACATTTTCGATTCAAATTTCTCACGCTTCAATTCAGCACTGTTGTATCTCGGGAGCGAGTTTTTATTTTTTTCCTAAATTTAAAATTCGGTTTTTGGGAACGTTTTTTGTCTTTCCTGAAAAATCGTCAAAATAGCGCTTATGCCCTTTTGGAACGCCATCCTTCAATTGTTCACTCGGAAGTTGATTTCTTGTAAACTAAAACTTTAATATGTTATTTGCTTCCTAAAAATCATCAAAGAAATTAAGAAGTCTTAATTAAGCCTCAAAAATATTCTATACTTTTTCAGAAACTTTCAGAATCCTAAAAAATCTTTCCAATTCTGGCGCAACTTCTCAAATTTTCTAATCTCTTTTCTTTAAGAATTATTTTTATGACTCAAAAAGTCTATAAAATTGTATGCAGACTCTGAAACCAGTCATAGAAGATTCTTCAAAAATATGCGAATCCTTTGTAGATTTTAGAGGGTTCCAAAGGATTCTGTGAAATTCTAGATATTCTGGAATACAGAATCTTCTTAAGGATTATAGAAGATTCTAGGACAGTCTAGTATATTTGATAAAGTATTAAATAAGTTTGGGACCATTCTTAAAGATTTTATAATAATATTTTAGGAGAACCCAGAAGATTTTTAAAAAATATTGAAGAATCCAGAAAAATCTGTATGATTGTATAAGATTCTAAAACAGAATTTTGAAGATTTTAAAGAATTTGGTAAAATTTCGAGACCCTTTTGTAGATTTTAAAGATAAAAAATTGTGGATGATTTTGAAGATGTCTCAAAGATTCTAGAAGCTTAAGAAAGAGTACAGAATATTCCTAAAAATTAGTGATGCATAACGAAAATTTTTTGGAAAAAACGAGATTTGCTCGAAACATAATCAACTGAGACCAAAACTTAATGGAGATCGAAAATCTGTAATCTCGAAAACGAGACGAGACGAGAACGAGAATCTCGTTCGAGTAAAGTTTCGTCTCGTTATGATAAGTACCATGTTTGAAGTTTTAATGTCATCTGACGATATTTTCAAAAAATTTAGAAATTCTCATTATGCATCTCTATTAAAAATTCTAAATGATTATGGAACAGTCTAGCACATGTTGTAAAATACTAGAAAATTTTAATTTTAATTAATTTAATTAATTTTAATTTTAAAAAATATTAATTGTCGAAAGCTAAAACTGTTTTTAAAATTTTTCTACCATCCTTCCTTGATCTGAACAAGTCATACTTTATCTACTTAAATATTTACTCAGAAGAAAAAACCATCTAGAAAGAATTTTATGATATTTTAAAATATTTTCCAAGAATCTATCGAAGAACCCAGAACAATCTAGAAATCTAGATGATTATAGAAGATTTCAGAACAGCCTCAAAAAATTTAGAGAATTTTAAAGATTCTGAAGAATTTTTAGAAAATGTCGTGTCGTCTGTAGATTTTTGAGGATTCTAAAAGATTTTAAAGCATTCTGGAAATTTCTAAATGATTCTAGAAGCTCATTAAAGAGTTTAGAAGATTTTTAAAAAGCCGGAATATTTGGTGAAATTTAGGCAGATTTTGGAAACATTTTTTAAAATTATGAAAGTTTTTAGAACACACTGGAGAATTTTGATAGGAGGATTCTGGAAACCCATGGGACAGTATACGATTGTTTGAAGAATTAAAACGGATTTCAGATAAGTTTTAAAGATTCTGTAAGATTTTCGGATATTTTGGGAGTCTGGAGCATTCTGGAAATGTCTAGAAGTTTCTAGAGGCTCATTGAAGAGTTTAGAAGATTTTCGCAAATTTTAGAAGATTTTGTAAAATTTAAGTAGATTTTGGAAACATTTTTGAAAATTATGAAAGTTTTTAGAACAATCTGGAGGATTTTCAGAGGATTCTGGAAGACTATGAGACAGAATAAAATTCTTTGAAGAATTTTAACATATTTAAAAAAAATTTGGAAGATTCTGGTGGATTTTAGAAGATTTTGAGTCATTTGTACATTCTATAGGACACTAAGAGCTTCTAAGAAAACTTAGAAGATTTCAAAATTTGGAAAGTATGGAAAATTTCAAAAAACATTAAAGGAGTTTTTGAATGTCATAAGTTTCTATTTCTTTTAATTCTTGAAAAGCTAATCGGAATCTCGAATAAAAAAAGGAAAAAAGGGGAAAAGAGGAATAAAATACTCAAATAATTGGGTTATCTCAAATAAACAAATCAAATAAAAAGATTTTAGGGGCTTTTGAGAATAATAGAGTTGAAAAGGGGGAAAAAGAGAGAAGTAGGAAAAAAGGGAAAGAAGGGACTGACTAAGATCCCTGCGTACATCAAAACTGAAAACCCAAAAACAAATGAAATGGCAATTTATCAAAGTTTGTGTGAATCAAACAAAACTTTGTTTAAGTCAAGGATCATTTAAGAATATATCGTCTTATTTATTTAAAGGGTTATATCACCTTGACGAACTGAAAAATGAGGCTTTTTTAGGAATTTTTTTCTCCGTTACTAATAAACCAACAAAAAATGGTCTTAAGGGTTTATTCTATATGTCATTAAGTATACAAAACTATTTTTTTTAAATTTAATACAAAATGGCGGCGTAGGAGTAGCTGAAGCGAAACCATGTTTTGTAATTTGGCGGGCAGTATAACTCGAGCAATTTTCATCCGATTGACTTGAAATTTTAACTGTAGCTTTTTAGATAGATTATCTAAAGTGGTATTCAAGATTATTAAAAACTATTGATTGTTTGAAAAACAGCAGCAATTTGAACAAAAAATTCGGTAGAAAATCGACCTTAATTTGTTTCTAAAAAATGTTATTGTTAATCAATTGTAAAAAAAACGTCTGTACCGCTTTAGATAATCTATCTAAGAAGCTACAGTTAAAATTACAAGTCAATCGGATGAAAACATGGTTTCGCTTTATCTACTCCTACGCCGCCATTTTGTATGAAATAAAAAAAAGAAAATTGTTTTGTATACTTAATGACATATAGAATAAATCTTTAAAACCAATTTTTTCTTGCTTTATTAGTTGCGGAGAAAAAAATTCCTAAAAAAAGGCTTCATTTTTCGGTACGTCGAGGTGATGTAAACCCTTAATATACAAAATACTTTAATGATTTAAGAAAGATATTGCGACTCAAGAATGATATTTTAATAAGATACCAATATTTTTTTATTTATATATTTTTTGCAATATTAAAAAGGGCTTAAAATAGAACAAAAAACACCAAATTTTGGCATATTTAACCGTGGATTTCTCCCGTATTACTATTTCGAATATATTAAATTTACTTTTATATGATCTTTAAGGAATTACGCACCTTTAAGCTCAAAACTGGGTCTTGAAAATTCAAATTTCGTCCAAATGTGTCTTTTCCTTCTCCTCATATCTCCTAAGGAGGAAAATTAAAACAGTTCAAACTTACAGAATATGACATATATTGTCGATATGTACACCTTCAATGCGAAAATTTGAAGGGACCTTGCTTGGTTAATATCAACAATACATGCCATATTCCGTAAGTTTCAATTGTTGAAAATATCATTTTTGAATCACAATAGCTTTTTTAAATCATTAAATTATTTTGTATATTGCCTTAAATAAACAGAATTTTGTAATGTGGTGCAGGTGTCATTTTTATCCAACTCATCAACATTTAAAAACGACTTTTGTGAAAAGACCAAGATATCAGTTTATGCAAATGAGAAAATTTAATCCTAATAAGACCCAGAAATATATATATATATATATATATATATA
>JBAGKK010046038.1:0-10290 GCA_037177015.1 Euceroptres primus
TTCGTGTTGTCAAAACCCTTTTATCGCCTATCCAAGAAATATTTAGAGAGGGTTGGAAACGTTATCTTGGTGGTTGTTTTATAAAAATATATATATATATATATATATATATATATATATATATATATCAATATAGGCTACCAGCATCCTTATTAATAAACCTTTATTTCTTTACTTGTTTGCGAAAATTTGAAACCGGTTTTTTACATCATGGCGTATAAGAATTCTATGATTTTTCTGCCAAGTCAGGAGTTTTAAGACGTAATATTTTTATTCTCCCATTTACTTAATGATAATAATATTTTTTAAAAAGTGTCACTGTCTTTATTAATGTTGAAAGTCACTTAAAATTTTGTTTAAAAAATATTTATAAAGATTTATTATTTATTTTTATTACATAAATCTACCAATTGGCAATCTCAGGGGTCTTAGCTATGACTGAGGGTTTTACCTTAATCATATTAATAACATAATACATTTTTTACGAATATTTTAAAATTTTAGGGGTAAAAGGCATTTTTTTTGCAAATTTTAGTTTAAAAACCTTGTAATTTTTGCAATTTTTGAGATATTACGGTTTCCCTTCTTCCAGTTTAATAAATTTTTCGTATTCCTTCGAAGTGCAGGAAAAAATAAAAAAATAATAAAAAATGTTAAAGCTATTTAGATTTTTTGAAAAACCGAAAAAAAAATTCTCAAAAATCCTACCTCTTTTTCTAAAAATTTTTCGATAATAGGTACCAATATAGTCTACTTACCACAAATTTTCATTTGGTATTTGTTTTTTTTCGAGAGAAAAACAATTTTTTATTTCTGTTTCAAAACCTTGCCATTTTTGCAATTTTTAGATTTCAAGTTTTTTCTTGTTCCAGTTTGTTAAATTTTTTGCACTCTTTTGAAATCTACGTGAAAAACAAAAAACTAATAAAAATGTTAAAGCTATTTCAATTTTTTGAAAAAATGAAGAAGAAAATGTTTCTCAAAAGTCTTTTTTTTTTGCTAAAATCGAGGCTAAGACTTTCAGTCATGATAGGTAACAGTATAATCTACTTATGTACCTTTAATTTTAAAACTTTAATTTTAAAACTAGAATTTATTTGTATTTCGAGAGAAAAAAATTCAAAAACAATTCTGCCTCGAATATCGACAAAAATAAGGAAACGAAGAATTTTTTCTCTTGAAATGCAAATAAATTTTAGTTTAAAAATTAAAGGTAAGTAGACTATATTGTTACTTAACATGACATGAAAATATCAGCAAAAAAGTGACTTTTTTCGGAACTTTCTTTTCTCATTTTTTCAGAAACTCGAAATGGCTTTACCATTTAAAATTTTTTTTGTGGAAACCTTAAAATCTCAACAATTACAGAAAGGTCAAGGTTTTGAATAAAAAATAATTTTTTTCTCCCGAAAAACAAAAAAATACTAAATGAAAAATTTATACTAAGTAGAATATATCGGTACCTATTATTTCTAAAAATTTCAGTGGAAAAAAATGTTAGGTTTTTGAGAACAGTTTTTTTCGTTTTTTTTCAAAAAATCGAATTAACTAAAATTTTTTTGTAAATTTCGAAGAAATGCGAATATTTGACAAAATGGACTGAGAAAAACCTTAATATCTCAAAAATTGCAAAAATGGCAAGGTTTTTAAAGTAAAATTTGTAGATAAGTATTTTTAAAAATATGAGTCCCCTTTTTTTCACGTACAAAAACATATTTCACTGACACGCCAATTCCAAACATCTCTCCTCGGCCTGCATGATTGAAAATATATTCAGTCATACTTTTTTCTTCAATTCTACAAATTGGTTTTATATTAAAGTTTAAACAATTTGTATTTGGTTAAATAATTTATTTTTTTACAAGTAACGTGAATTAATAGCTTTTTTCTTAATTGTACAAGCTAATGAAGTCAACGTATGCATTTCAAAATTATTAGATTAAATTAATTAAATTTCTTAAATTAGATAATTAGAACAAGCCCATTTTGAAATGTGCTTATTCACTCACAGTTCGTTTAGGTAACTTTCTTATAACAAACAAAAGAATGTTCAGTGAAACCTTGTTTGCAAGATTTTTTCAATCTCGAGCAATAAATTCAAGTGAAGACATGAGAATGACAACTCGTTAAAGACCATTTGAAGTTGGCTCCCCAAGTAATTGTTAAACTAACCTAATTTAGGGGCCAACTTCAAATGGCCTTTACCGAGTTGTCATTCTCATGCCTTCAAGTTTATAATAAATGTAAATTTCTTTTAGAGAGGTAAATTCTATAAGTCACGTGAAAAGAAAAAGCTTTACTATTTGTCTCCTTTTTAATTTGTCCAGCTATTTAATCTGAGAGACAGTTCGTAAAAAGTGTGAACTGCTTTCGAGCGGAATTACGTGAAGCTTGTCTAAATAAAAGGCAAAGAATTTTTTACTGGAAGATTAATCAGACAACGACCCATTTCAATGGTTTTGTCGCCAGTCAGAGAACAAGACCGACGAAATTGGTTGAAACTACTAGCTTCTGGGGAAAAAAAGAAACGTTACCTTTCCGGCAGCGAGCAATATGGAAATAAAGGTCGCTATGGCTATAAAAGTTTTAGTGTCACCTCCATCGTGGGTTTACGGTTCCCTCGAGCTTTTCCTTTTTTCCTCTGTCTCTTCACTGAATGCGATTTCCTCCTTTTCTCTACAACAGGACCATCGGAAAATCCCTCTCAATCGTCGCATCCTCCATACCGCGTTCCTTAATGCTATTTTTTCCCTCTTTTTTATATACAAAATCATTTCTCGTGCCATCGCCTGGTAAAGTTTCGATAATCGATTCGTATTTCGAAGCACTTTGAAAGCATCGTGACATGCATCGCGACGTACAGTGCATTTTCTTGCTTATTCGCTTGCTTCCAGCAATACACCTTTATCAAAATCACTCTAAAAAGGTATGTCGAAGTCACAGGAAAACGTCCACGGTCAATGAAGCGATACTTTTTCCTCTCCCTTCAAGCGATCGAATATGATAAGTATTTTCTCTGCTCCTTATACTTCACGAGTAAAAAGAAACTCCTGAAAAGTTTTCGATTAAAAGTTGAACCGGAAGGCAAGTTCAATATTCGTATAAAAAGTGAAAGTGGAAAGAATAGGGGATTTTTCAGGACGTTGTATTATTAGATTTCGATTAAGAAGTATTTTCGTTTTCCTCAATTTGAAATCAATATCAGAATACCTTTCTTTCCATTGAAAGTTCAAAACTCTAGTTAAAATTTTTATCTTGGACACTGGCAACCTTTCGGTTGAAAAGGTTTCCCAGGCGGAAAAGTCGGACTTATGCCGGATCTTACGAACGGCATAGTACCGCGCCAGTTGTAAACGAGGAGAAACGCCAGCACTGATCATTAGTACCGCGCCGAGTGTTGGCACGATACTGGTTTAGTACTGCCCCAGTACCGACAGTCAACTCCCAGCCGAGTGAAATTTCGTACTAATGCCAGTACCCAGTCGTTTGCCATCTGGTAATATGCCAGCACCGACAACCGCCCGGCGGTGCTGGCGCGGTACCAAGCCAGTTGTAAATTTCCACCTGGGTTCCTGTGTTTTCAAAATTTAATTACTTTCTGTTTCAAGAAACGGTTTCACGTACTTCTAAAATCTCGAAGTCGCAACTTTATCGGTCTCTGAACTTTTGTTCAATAATTCGAAGAACTATTCGTCGAAATGTGTTTACGTTGCTACGAGCATCCAATTACGAGTCTCTTTCACCTTTTCGAAATTAACAAATGGGAAATGCGCTTTTAAAATCAATCACTCGCCGGTAACAATCTGGTAATTGGGCACCGGGAGGAATTGAAGTGCATTCACTAGGAAAGAGCCAATCTGAACAATAGGAAAGAAAAGAAACCGTAACCATTATTCTTCAATTTGTTATCTTAGTTTAAAGGAATTCATTTCGTAATTCTGTCAAGCGTTTCTAATTTAACTTTCTAGAACCTGACTTTACAGCATTAACAAAATGACATTTAAATTACATTCAAACACACTTTATTTCTTAAATTGCAATGTTTTGATTAACAACTAGTTTTAATGTATTTATGTATTATATTTTGATGATATTCCTTTCTTTTTTCAGATTTTGAGGGATATCCGGCAGGGATTAATGCAGCTGGGTCGAGACGGTCGAGGTCAGCTCCCGGGTGGTTAGTATATGTATATTTGCCAGAGTACTTCGATGACCTCAGTTTAGTTGTTTTCGGATGTTTGTGTGGTTCATCTTCCAACTCTGCAAATCCCCCTACTGCATCAAACAACTCGAACACGTGCCAACAAACGAAACGATCCACACCCAAATGACACCTCTTCGTGTCTTCTAATTTCAAAGGACTAATATACGTTATCCCCCATTTCTACGGACTCTTTGCATAATCCTTAACTAACCTATTTTCCAAGTCAACTCTTCCTCTTAATTATTATTAATAATTATTTATATTTTTAAATTAACGAAATTACTTAAAATTATTCTGAAATTACTGGAATACATTTAAACAAGGAATTATTAGGAATAAGTTAAAACATATTTTAAATTTGAATGTTTTATCGTGCAACATTGCAAAATGATACATAATTTTGTGACGTCTCAAAGGATTTCAAGTGCTTTATAACTATTTTAAAAATTTAAGGACATTTAACTTAGTCCATATATCACGACTCCTTCTATTCATATTTTATAATTTTATTCTGCAGAAGTAATTCCTGTTCTATACAAGTTTTCTCTTTTTGTAAATGATTTTTCTATTAGATTACCTACTTTAGAAAAATTACCAAAAAGTGCTTTTAATACAGCTTGTCTGATTAAACTTGGTTTATACTACTGATTTTTAATTAATTTGATATTTGTTTATATTTTGTAAATTGTTTTCGGCCTCAAAGTTATTTTGGAATCATTTTACCTACTTTAAAAGATGACCTACGTTAGAAGAGTTGTCTGATCAAAA
The DNA here is from genome assembly GCA_037177015.1 of Euceroptres primus. Classification (NCBI taxonomy): domain Eukaryota; kingdom Metazoa; phylum Arthropoda; class Insecta; order Hymenoptera; family Figitidae; genus Euceroptres; species Euceroptres primus. Next base: position 4,973 of record JBAGKK010046038.1, read on the forward strand.
AGTTTCTTTATTACAACTTGTCTGATCCAAATTGGTTTATGTTACTGATTTTTAATTAACTTCATATTTATTTATATTTTATACATTTTTTCGATCTCAAAGTTATTTCCGAATCATTTAACCTTCTTCAGGAGAATTGTATGACCAAAAAGTACATTTAATACTACTTGTCTGATAAAAATTGGGTTATACTACTGATTTTTAATGAATTTCTTCCTCAGAAAGGAAGCTTTGTAAGGATGAAAATTTTTTAATCTCATTTTTTGACAGTTTTCGACCTATTTCGACCCCAAAAATCCGAAAATGAGGTTTTTAAACAATGTCCGTGCGTGTGTGTCTGTTTGTCAACAATGCCTTTTTAATTATATCTCGCAAACGAGTTGAGGTATGGTCACGAAATTTGGAGGAATTATAGTCCCATATGCTGTCCAAGATCTGTCCAGTTTTGAGCCGAATCAGACAAGAAGAAATATATTTTTTTTTGATTTTATATTTTTCTCAAAAATCGTTCTAGATGTTATTTTTTTTCAATTTTGATTATAGTCAAGAAAATTTATTCTAGATTTGGAGGCTGCATAGAAGTACACATTTTTCTACCAAAAAATATTGATGTCGATTCATTAAATCAAAAAGTAAATTTGAAAAACTCGAAATAGAGCAATACTGTAAGTACCAAATTTGTTCCTTTTGACAAGACGAATCGATTAAACTATTTTAAAATCTTTTATGACCGATTATATTTGTAACAGATAAAATTTAATTTTTAGTTTTTACGTTTGTATTAGTAAATGTTTTTCAATTTTGGGAATATAGCAATATTATAAGTGCTAAATTTGTTCTTTTTGATGAGACGAATCGATGGATCTATTACAAAACCATTTATGACCAATTATAGTTATAATGGATAAAATAAAAACTTTTTTTAACGTTTGTGTCAGAAAAAAATCTGCGCGATTAGTACATTTGATAAAAAATAGGGTAAAATTGCATAAAACGTCTACCCTTAAATATTTTGGAATGAACATGAAAGTACCAAATTTATTTCTTTTGATGAAGCGAATCAGTTGACCTATTTAAAAATCTTTTATGACCAATCATAGTTATGTAACTTTTATCAAGCCTAAATATTAAGCATAATCCATGTGTAAAAATTTTAATTATTGTGAAAATAATTTATTAGTAAATTTTGTGCAATAATTTTTACAGTTAAATTTTAATTGAAATTGCTATTTAAACTCGAGATAATTATTGCTTCTTTTATGAAGAAGCAAATTTATTTGATGGCTCAATATGAGGAAGCACAGTTTTCATGAATTAAACACAATGAAGATACCTAACTGAAAGAGACAGATCCCTTCTCTCTCTTAATATTTTACACATTTTTTTTACAGCAAAGTTGTTTCCAAACCATTTTAGTCAGTTTACATACTTTAGAAGAGTTGTCTTACCAAAAAGTGCCTTTCATACTGCGTGTCTGATCAAAATTGGTTTATACTAATGATTTTTAATTAACTTTATATTTATTTCTAATTTACACATTTTTTTAACCGCAAAATTGTTTCCGAATCATTTTAGTCAATTTACCTACTTTAGAAGAGTTGTCTGACCAAAAAGTGTCTTCGAACTGCTTGTCTGATCAAAGTTAGTTTATTCTACTGATTTATAATGAATTTAATATTTACACTCGAATTCCGGTTTAAGATGGGTTTTGGGAATTGCCTGTCCTAAACCGGGACAGTCCTTGAGCGCCTCTGAGAACACAAACAGTCAGGGCCGTACGAACCATTTTCAGTCGGAATAATATGAATTATGTAACTGAATTATGTACGCATGTAAATTTTTTACCATAAGGGATGAAAATTCTTAAATGACGATGAAAAATTAATGAAAAAAAATTTTCAACGTGTTTTTAAAAATAAATGCAAAAGGCAAATTGATACTGCTCGCTCAGTTGCTGCGGTACTGCTTGACTGCTACTCAACGACCAGCCTCCCTCTCTACCCTCGCACCTGCGCATATACTGAATGCCATCGAACGAAATTCTAGGAATATCTTAAACCGGGGTATCTTAAACTGGGATTCGAGTGTATTTATATTTTATACATTTTTTTCGGTCTCAAAGTTATTTCTAAATCATTTTTGAACTTTAGAGGAATTTTCTGACAAAACCCCACTTACACTACTGAATATCTGACAAAAAATTTTAGTTTACAACACGTTGTAATCTTTGGGCGTGTAAACAAAAAATATATATATATATATATATATATATATATATATATATATTTCTTGTAGCTAGTATAATTAATATTTCAGAACCAATTTGTGTACACAAACTTCTTTCATTTGAAAAATCTGAACATCGAGCTTATGAATGTAATAATGTTATGAAACGTTCTTAAGTAGTAAAGGTTCAGTATGGTAGGACAGTGACTTAATGAATTTCAAAACTTAAATTAAGTATTAGAAATTAAAATACTTTAACAGAGCCGACAGAATAATTTTTTTCCACGTGTGGGGGATGGGTTGGGCGGGGTTGATTACAAGTATTCCAAATTCCCATGTGTGGAATTCCACATAGAGCACAAACCCGTGTGTGGAATACTCCACACAGTCCACACAACTCGTCGGCCCTCTACTTTAAGAGATTTGAAAAAGTCCATTTATTTTCAACATTAATATTTTATTTAAAATTTTATTTTGCGAAAATTCGATTAGATCAAAATAATCAGAAAAAAATATTACAATATCAAAAAAAAAAAAGAAAATTAATTTAAAAATCTTGAAAATTTAATGCCAATTACTTATTTTAATAGAATAATAGATCATGTTCAAAATATGACAAAATCAAGAAAACGTTCAGAGACTATATACGCGGTTCTGAATGTTGACATAAGACTGCTCGCTCGTCGCTTTAAATCCGCTTCAAACTGGATTTTAATAGCATTAGATTAAGGACCGTCTACCCCCGAGCCGACCACATAATCTAACGATGAGTGTATTTTTAATTGATAATAGACTTCACCTTCACACTGCCTTTTATTTATTTACTAAATAAATTAATAATTCAGAAAGCATTGATAAAATTTGTACAATAATGTGTGTGTATAATCAATAAAATGGGTTATATTTAATTGTCATTATATTAAATTTCAAATTATTTAGGTTTTATCATATAATTTCAAAACATGTTTTCATTTTTACAAAAACTTTAACACAATAACAATTACATTGGCTAATAAAATTATACCTAACTGTGAAGTTGCGTGCTTAAAAGTCCTCCTTGAAACTTACATAAAGCATGCGAGAATAATGACTTTCCTGATAAACTTAAATTTAAACACTTTTACACGATTTTAAAAACTTATTGCATCCTAACCAAAACACTCTTGAACGACTTATCTTTTTTTTAAAAATATTTTGACGAACACCAACTGTTTATAAAATTTAAACATGAACTTTTGTTTCTAATTTATGAAATAAAAATTGTAGTACACTCATCAAGACAAATCGCAACTTAATTGCAATCAAACCATTCCAAGTTTAATTTTCCTTGAATCTATATAAGCAAATCACTCCTTTCCTTTGATGTTTATCTCAAAGCCAGTCAAATTATCAAAATCGAAATCCTAAGACGATGCTACAGCGGATTTGTATCGACTCTAAAACTCGACGAGAGAAGTCGAATAAGAGTTCTAGCATTTCCGTAGCTTGAGGCGTTTGAATCAAATAAAGTCAAGATTAGTCTCATTGAAACACGCTTTGCACTTCTGGGAAGTCTCTCAATGTTCATTGCCGACTTATCACCACGAAGAAATCGCCGAGAAATCGCTCTGCGGTGTCAACCTCACTGCAGCATCGGAAACAGACGAAGAGCGAAGCCCCTCGTGTATGCTGTTAATCTCCTTATCGTGAACACCCATCGCGTCATTATTCGTATTCTTTCTTACTGTATCTTCTATCTCTCTTTTTCGTAGTCAACTCATCCCTTGAAAATCTGAAGCTGACCGTACGTAGGTAGGTAGATGGGTACGCACTTACGACCTACGCATCTGCCCCGGTCTTGATCGTGCTCAACCTTCAACCCTATACCAACACTTTTGTGTCCATCAATCTTTCTATTCCACTCGTGCCGAGAATTCTGAATCGTCCGAGTGCTACGGGTGGCAATAAAAGAGAGAGAGAGGGGGGGGGAAGAGAAATATAAATAAAAAGAAGGAAAAACGAGAACTAACGTTTGGACATTTCACCAAACTAAATTGTTAATTCACTAATTGTTTCTAATTTTTATTCCTTTTTCTCTTTCTTTTCAGTTTATTAATATATCTACACTGAGCGAAGAACTCCCGTGTAGCTCGGGTATTCACCCCAACAGTTCGGGTGGCTTCCCTTTTTTTTCACCCCAAACACCAGCGCCTGAAATAGTGGGGCGTCTGCCCGAATCCTTCGGGTGCTTACACAACTGATTCGGGTGATGATTCGAGTCGTCAACCGCGTTGGACATTGCGCGTTCGATGTTTGCGCATGTGTGCTAATGGCCGCAACTGATCAGCGTCAGGCTCTTCCCGGGTGTCACTGCTCTGGTTTTTATGAAGTTTTGTACATGGCGAGTTATCCAATGGAATAACGTGTGGATAGTTATCGTGTGTTTCATCGGGCAAGCATTAACCAAGGTAAAGGAAATATGAAACGACATTTTTTTTTCTAGATATCTTTTTATAACACTGCGGCCATATTTCGGGATGAACGCTTTTATTGGAATGCTGATATTTGAATTTTCTACTCATGTGTAAGTAACTTTTTTATGCAATACCCTTGTCGCCCAGTCCCGCATTATCCCGTTAAGTGAGAATATTAGGGAATTATGTAATGGAAAAAATTCCATAAAAAGGCGATATTTCCCGTTGACTTTCGGGTCAGTAAAATCAGCACCAAAAACTTGAACATTTTCGATAATTTCGGGTTACTCAAAGATCTCGGGAGCTTTTTCCCATTGATTTCCGATATTAGATGTAATAAACGTTTTATTAATGTAAGAGAAAGCATGATATAACAGTTCATCGCATTCAATCGAAGAAATAAATATTAATGTACGGGATTTCACCTTTATTGTGAGAAATATTAATTCGATATAAAAATTTATTGTATAATAATCAAATATTCATGACACTGATTGTTTTATATTTTAAAGAATAAATTAAAAAGCAAAACTGAGTGCCCTTTTCCATCCTGAATCGTTTTAATTGTAAAAATGAATATTTTATTACTTTTTAAATTAATTTTAATTGCTCTTTTTTTGCATTCGAGAATTTTTTACC
>JBAGKK010046049.1:0-28582 GCA_037177015.1 Euceroptres primus
ATGTTCGAATACTTCACGAAAATATCATTTATTTCATAATTTGGGTTTTCCTGGAAAATTTTGTGATACAGTTGACCTGGTGTGACTCCCCTATTTTTCTAAAAAACTAGAGCCAATTCATTATTTCTGACTTCAGATACAGATTCTACGGGGGTAAAAACCTATCGAAATTAGTTGTCGTTGGTCAAGTGTCAAAATCCGTGACGGACAGTGTAATTGATACGTTTTGAAGAACACCTAAGTAACACACTAAATCGTGGGACATTGTTTTAATAAACAGCGATATTATTTTGATCTGAAGTGGATCATTTATTCTATAGTCATAGTATTCAATGTTTGTTTTATTCTATAATTTTTTTTCTATTTCTTATTTTGCTGCCAATTAAAATGATCCCTGAAATTTTCTGTGAATCAAATTTAAACGTCCCTGTGATGTTTAGTTGTATATAACATATATCGAAAGAGATAAGTTTGTAGTTCAGAAACTATAGCTGAATATTAAACTTTCTTGTCTAGGATTTATATTTCCGATACAAAAAACAAACGATGAAATCACCCCCGTAAAATAGCATCACCCAATCTATTGTCTTTCTATACTTGTTGCGTTCCTGCTTCCAAAAAACTTCCAATCCAAATTATTTCACACTTTGGTCCACAATTTATTTATTACCACTAATCCAGTAATAATTAATACAAAAAGTACACGTAACCCAGAAAAAATGTGAGTTCAAGATGAATAAACGAAAGTTCAAAATGACCTGCAACAAAAATCAACCATATGAGTTGATTTAAAATTAACCCGATATAAGTTTATATTAAACAATTTTCGGTTCATTGGAACCATATCAGGGTTTTTTGATAGTCGGGGATCACAGTGGTTCAGAAATTTAATTTAATAGGGGATAAAAGGGGGAAATTTTTTCACAGCAAAAAAGAATGCTTAAAATTGTTACACCTTAAAATATGGTTTGGATTAAATTTAGTAAAATTTGTCTGGATTTAAGTAATATTGATCTAAATTTAAAACCACGTTAAGGATGATTCTTAAATTCAGATAAAATTTACTTAAAATCAAAACAATTTTGTTTAAATCCAGGCAAATTTTACTGAATTTATTCCAAACCATTTTAAGATGTAACAATTTTAAGTATTCCTTTTTACTGTGTTATTATGATTTTCCAAAATATTCTAGACTGTTTAAAAATCTTTTAGAATTCTCAAAAATCTTTTGAATCCTGCCCTAAACTTCTAATATCTTCTAGTCTCTTCCAGACCTTTTTTTGAAGCGTTTCAAAAAGTCTACAGAATTTTAGAAAGATTCTGAATTCTTGTAAATTTAAATCTAAATGATTATGCAGAATTCTGGAAATTGCAGGAATCAGAATATTATAGTATAATAGATGTTGATAGTAAAATTGGCTTTTACAAGTCCTTTCTTCAACATTAGAAATCAGAATATTCTTGAGGATACTAGAAGATTTTGGAACAGTCTAATATATTTTTTAAAATATTAAAGAATTTTTTAAGATTCTTTAAGATTTTATAAGATTACGGGAGAACCCAGAAAAAAGATTCTAAAAAATATTCTAGAAAAAGCAGAAGATATTAGACGGTTATGGAAGATTTAAAAAAATATGATAGAATAGAAAATTTTGAAAAACATTTAAAGAGTCCAGAAGATTTAGAGCCAGTCTAGAAAATTTGGGAAAATTTTTGCAGTTTCTAGGAGATTCTAGAAGTTTCTAGAATATTACAAATCTCTAAGATTTTAATATTGTCTATTGTGGCACACGTTTTTGAATGTCATACGCTTCTATTTATTATAATTCTTGGAAAATTAATCGGAACTTTGAATAAAAAAGGAGAAAAGGAGGAAAATTCTCAAAAATAGGGATTTTAAGGGATCTTGAGAAAAATAGGGCGAAATAGAGAAAAAGGGGAATAGAGGGCTGGACTTTGATCCCTGAGTAGTTCATTTTTGTTACACAGCAGTTTGAACTTGTTTTGGTTCATTTTGAACATGGATTTTTTCAGTAAAGGATTTAAAAAATATAAGAAAATTGATAAAGACATCATATAAGGAAGTGGAGTCACAATCCTCTCAATAAATCCACACGCTTCTTTTATGATACAATATATAAAAGCAAAATTGACAAAATGACAAAAAAGCATCCTGCGAAATGGCGCTTATAAATGCATATTAAAATTTTTAATATTACTAGTCTGAGAGATTCTATTGCCAATATAAATAAATTTTATGATTCTGATTTAAATGGGTCGACAAATTACGTCTTTGATTGGTGATTACACATGCGGAGCTGACGGTTAGCAATTAGTCGTAATTAATAATAATTCAAGTTGTATGGGATATAAAGAGCTGAAATCATCATCCTAATTGTTTTTTTGTCAGTGTTGTGCAACACCCATAAAATGGAGTCTTAAAAGGAAAAAAATAAATACATAATAAAAAAGTGTGTAAAATATATGTATAAAAAAACATAGTATTAAAAAGGCACGTGTATATCAGAAGGAGTATGAAAATGTACACTGTTAGAAAAAATCTTTAATTACTTTAGTTGAAGTTTTTTTGAATTATTCTGTTACTAAATCAATTTTCAACAAAAAATAAATTCATTTTCAAACAAAATGAATGAATTTTCAAAAAAAAAAAAAAATAGACGAATTTTCAACCAAAAGTGACTGCATTTTTAATCACAGTAAATGAAAAGTGGTTAAAATTTCAAGAATTTTCTAACAGTGTATATGTATATAATAATATCTAATGATAAAATGTAAAATTTAAAAAAAATATATAAATTAACATATGTAATGCAAATGTATAAATTATGGAACGTTGAGAGGAACTGATGGGATCGAGATTGGAGGATGTAATGTCAGTGATGTATGGTAATCGATTGTCGGGCGTTAAGCGAGCAATTAGGCACTTAAAGCTAAAACGACCGTTGCTATATTCCTGTCGGCTATATATGAGATTATAATCTCCCGCCTTCTTCCTGGAAACAGGTACTTGTATTCTCCAGGCATCCTCTTGTCTTTCCCGACGACTACTTTACTCTAAAGACGGTAGCAGCTTCCGTGGTCCAGAATCAGAGAAAGAAGAAAATGAATTGTCTTTTCTTATCTCTCTATTCAACTTTCAACATCCATGAATTATTTCTCTTCTTTTACATTTTTGTAATTTATTATCCTTCCATTCAATTTTATACTTTTCCTCATGAATCATTTATACATTTCATACAAACAATTTTACACCTGCATCTTTTTATATGCACCTTACTTTTTTTTTGAAACACATATGTTTTTTATGTTTCTTAATGTTTTCTCATACTCCAGATGCTTCCTGGTCTTTCTGAAATAAATTCTTCCTCATTTTCGTCACAAGTTTCATTATAACTCTCATGGCACATTTTTTAATGTGAACTCTTTAAGAAATGTTTAGATTGTTAATACATTTTATTTAACTATATAAAGATTCCCACGTGATTTTTTTCCACGAGTCGCATAGCTTCCGCGAGAGGGTTACGGGTATCTGGTGTAACCTCTTCTTTGAGAAGTAGGGGAATGAGCTGGTCCTGGCGTCGCGTCGGTGTATGCGGCTATAGCGCCTTTCCGTTTATATAATAAAAGAACCGTGCTGGGTTCATACCGGTCGATTATGCAACCGCGACGGCATTATTCTGTCTTAATAATATTATGTCACAAGGAAAGCGACAGCTTGTGATATAAGTCTCTCCCGACAGGATTCAATCTCCAGGGTTGTTACAAAATCCCATTTTCAAAATTCCCTGACTTTTCCCTGACCAATTTTTCATTTTCCCTAACTGTTATCTGCCTTTATTAATAAATTATGTAATACAGACATCGCAGTTTTTCAATGGTTCAGTTTTAGGGAAAAAAGGGGATTTCTTTTTCGAAAAAAAGGATTTTAAGAAAAGGGGGCAGTTTTTTCTTTTAAAAATTAGAAGAAAGCTGCAATTCTCCAGATTCTTAAAAAATCCTCAAAAATCTTAGATTCCTGTCTAGAATCTAAAAAAACTTCTCTTCCTAAACTTTCAGAACCTTTGGAATGCTCTAGAATTTTCTAAAATCCTTCATGACTTCTAGACTTTTCAACAAACTTTTAAAATCTTTTAGAATATTTTTAATTTTTCATTAACTCAAAAATTCATTAAGTCCTTCGAAATTTCCAAAAATTCTCTACAATCTACACTGTTAAAAATGATCTTAAATTTAATATACACATAATTTATATGTAAGATTAATGTACAATAGGGTGGTCCAAAAATGCAATGGAATTTTTTTTTCGAATTTTCATGCTCTCCCACCCAAATTTGTTCGAATCCACAAAAAAATAAATGCGTTTTTGTTTGGGAAAAAAAATGATATTTAGAGGTTTCGCAAGGCCCATGAAGTTAAAACATGTATTTCCCATAAGAAAAAAAGACGTCTTTGTAAATTTTATTCAGAATCGTCAATATTAGGTCAATCGAGTTGAAGGCCAACATTTCTCTTCACAATTAGCCATAGAATACGAATCAAAAATTACTTTTTGAATATTAACCCCCATAAGTTTGTTTTATAGGGTACCAAAAAAACCCCGCAAGTGAAAAATTGGGTTTTGCGAGTTTTTGACCCTAATTCTTATTTTTTGCGGTGTTTCTTAGAATAAATTGTTTCTAATACATATATTACTTTCTACTGATAATTAAATGTTTACAAAAATTGTTTAAACAATTTTTTTTACTGTTTATAGCAATTTTCTCTTAGAATAGAGTTAGAAAGTCGTGGTTTTTTCCGAATTTTTAAACATGTTTTCAACTTTTAAATTAGGGTGAAATCAATTAAAGTTAACAGAAATCATTTTTGAAACAATTTATTATTATTTATAGCAATATTCTCTTCAAAAAATGCTAGAAAGTTGCGGTTGTTTCTGAAATTGTCAACTTTTTGTCCACTTTTCAATTACAGTGAGGTAATAATTAATGCAATTTCGCAAACATAATTGTTTAAACAAATTATTGTTTATAACTATCTTCTCCTATATTAATGCTAGATAGTTGTGGTTTTCTCTAAAATTTTTAAATTTTTGTCCACTTTTTACTTAATGAGGTAATAATTAATGCAAGTTAATGGACACAATTTTTCAAACAATTTATTATTATTTATAACAATATTCTCTTAGAATGATGCTAGAAAGTTGCGGTTTTTTCTATAATTTTCCACCTTTTGCCCACTTTTCAATTAGACTGAGTTAATAATTATTTCAAGTTAACGAATATAATTGTTTAAAAAATTTATTATTATTTTTAATATGTAATATTGTCTTTGAATAATGCTAGAAAGTTGCGGTTTTCTGAAATATTCAATTTATGTCCACTTTTCACTTAGTGAGATATTATTAATGCAAGTTGAGAAACACAATTGTTTGCACAATTTATTATTATTTATAACATTATTGACTTAGAATAGTGCTAGAAAGTTGCAGTTTTTTCTAAACTTTTCCACCTTTTGTCCACTTTTCAATTAGAGTTAGGTAATAATTATTTCAAGTTAACAAACATAATTGTTTAAACAATTTATTATTATTTTTAATAATATTTTCTTTGAGGAATGCTAGAAAGTTGTGGGTTTTTCTAAAATATTCAACTTTTTGTCCACTTTTCGCTTAGAGTGAGTTAATAATTATTGCAATTTAGCAAGCATAATTATTTAAAATGCTTTGCTTTGATTTTTTAGTTATGAAAAAATAATCAATGCACATCAACAAGAATCATTTTTTAAAAAGAATTCTATTTTTTTCCAAGTGAAGTATTTTTACTTTTTTGCTAATGTCTTAATAATATTAATTAAAACCAACAGGCTCTCTTACAGTAGAGATAAAAACAAAGGATGGAATAATTAGAAGTAGGTGGGAGGAGTGAGTCTGTAAATGATTTATAAAATTTATTTTTTGAATATTTGAGAAAAAACCGCTATTTTCTGCTATTACTATAGGAGAAGATAGTTATAAATAATAATTATTTGTTTAAACAAATATGTTTGTTAAATTGAATTAATTATTAACTCATTCTAAGCGAAAAGTGTACAAGAAGTTGAATATTTCAGAAAAACAGCAACTCTCTAACATTATTTAAAGAGAATATTATTAAAAATAGTAATAAATTGTTTAAACAATTGTTTGTTAACTTGAAATAATTAACACCTCACTCTAATTGGGAAGTGGACAAAAATTGAAAAATTTCAGAAAAAACCGCAACTATTTAGCATTAATATAGGAGAAGATATTTATAAACAATAATTTGTTTAAACAATTATGTTTGCTACATTGCATTATTTATTACCTTACTTTAAGTAAAAAGTGGAGAAAAAGTTGAAAATTTCAGAAAAAACCACAACTTTCTAGCTTTTGTTAAAAAGAATATTTCTATAAATAATAATAAATTGTTTAAACAATTACTTCTGTTAACTTTAATTGATTATTGCCTCGCTCTTACTGAAAAGTTTAAAAAATGTTTAAAAAATCGGAAAATACTGCGACTTTATAACTCTATTCTAAGAGAAAATTGCTATAAACAATAATAAATTGTTTAAAAAAATTATGTAAACATCTAATTATCAGTAGAAAGTAATATTTTATGTATTATTTGAAGAAAAAAAATTGAACCACACTAATGTGCATGTATCTTAATTATTCTAATATACTATATCTTAGCTGACGATTAATATACAATGTATATTAAACTTACTACACATTTATATTAAAACTAATATATTTTGTATTAGAGTTAAGATACTTTTGAATTAAATTCCATAAAGAATTAAAATTTTCTAGTCCCTTCCAGATGTTTTTTAAGACTTAAAAAGTCTACAGAATTTTAGGAAGATTTTGAAAACACTGTAGAAGATTCTTTAAGATTACTAGTCTTTTGAGAGGGTTCTAAAGTAATCTGCAGAATTCTGGAAATTCTAATACACTTCAGAATAATGTGCTTGAAGTTCTGAAAGTTCAAATGAACGAATTTTTTGTTTCATTTAATTTACAACTCAAATTTGTTCTAAAATATTAGTTTATTAATATAGAAACTAATGTAATGATAAAGAAGTCCATGATATTTCTCTTTATTTTATAGACTGAACGATATTTTAAGATAAAGAGTTAAGAAAAAAAGTTCGTTCATTTGAACGTTCAAAACTTCAGGTACATTTCAGAATATTTAAAATCTTATTTTTTAATGATTTCAGCCAATAAAAAAGTTTATTTTTAACCGAACTTTTTTTCTTATTGCTTCAAATAAAATTTTAAAAAATGACACGATTTTAATTAATGATAGCTTATTTTATGGGGAAAAAGATTCTCTATAACTTAATTCATTTTTTTCTTATCGCTTTAAACAAAATTTTAAAAAATGACGCGGTTTTAATGAATGATAGCTTATTTTCTGGGGAAAAAGATCCTCTATAACTTGACTTGATCCAATTTTTTAAAATAAATTTTTAACAGCGGATAACATTAAATAATAAGATTTATTTAACAAATTGTATTGCCCAACGATCTTTTTTTCTTATCGCTTCTTACCAAATTTTTCAGAATTTGGTAAGAAGCGATAAGAAAAATTTTTTAAATAAATAATTTTAAATCGTCTTATAAGACGGTTTTAATGAATAATAGTTTATTTTCTCGGCAAAAAGATTCTCAATAACTTGATCTCATCAATTTATAAAAATAAATAAATTATTATGTAATATAGTTATTTGTTTTTGGTTTAAATAATTTTTGTATGCTTCAATTTTTTTCTGTAAAAATAATCTTTCCTCATTTACATTTAAATAATACTATCAGGAGTAATATTGCAATTCTTGAAAGTTTCATTAAATATGGTTTTCTGAGGTTTTTAAGTGTCTCGAAATCTGAGACAAGTTTGGAGATATTCTCAATTTTGATTTTCAAGATAAAAATACTATATAAAATACTACATAATTGTAAAGAATAATTATCACCGTTTTGAAAAAATAACTTTAGAAACTTTTTTTCTCAGCTAAAATTTATTTGACTTTATTCCTATTATATATAATAAAATATGCATTCTGGAACATTCTAGTATATTTTGTAGAATATTAAAGAATTTCTAAAAATTCTTTAAGATGGCATAAGATTTCTATAGGAGAATCCAGAAAATTCTAAAATATTATGGAAGAATCCAAAAGATTGTAAAGATTATAGAAGAATCCAGAAGAATCGAAATGATTGTAGATTTTAAAACAGTCTAGAATATTTTGAAGAATTTTGACATATTTCACATAAGTTTTAAAGATACTAAAGAATTTGAGAGAATTTCGGTGATATTTTGTAGACTTTGAAAGATTCTAAAAGTTTCTGTAGAAAATTCTAGAAGGTTACAAAGGAATTCAGATAATTTTAGAAGATTTTGGAAGAGTCTAGTATATGTTGTATAATATTGAAGAATATTTGTATATTATATTATAAGATTCTTGTTGGAGAACCCAGAAGATAAAATTCTAATTTTCTAGTCTCTTCCAGACTTTTTTTTGAAGACTCAAAAAGTCTACAGAATTTTAGGAAGATTCTGAAAACAGTTGAAAAGATTCTTAAAGATTATTAGTCTTTTGTAGACTTGAGAGGGCTTTAGAGGATTCTGCAGAATACTAGAAATTCTAATGCACTTTAGAATAATGTGCTTGAAGTTCTGAAGGTTCAAATGAACGAAATTTTTTTGCTTTCATTTTAAACAAAAATTTGTTTTAAAATATGGGTTAATGATTATAGAAACTAATTTCTTGAAAAATTATTCGGAACTTTGAATATAAAAAAGGAACAAAGAGAGGAAAATGAATGAAACTCTAAAAAAAGTGATTTTAGGAGATTTGGAGGAAAAGGGAAAATAGAAAATATGTAGGGGATTAACTGATAATATTATAATTTTGTAATATTATAATTATATATTTATAATTTTTGAATTATAATTATAACTATTGAGATATAATTATAATTTTTGAATAAAAAAAGTTCCATGACTCCTTGAAGGTTTTCCCTGACTTACCCTGATCATTTTTAAATTCCCTGACTTTCCCGAATTCTCGGTTCTACATAGCAACTCTGATCTCCCTTATCGCAAATACTATTTTAAACCAAATTACTCAAATTCACATCTAAATTATATTATAAATAATACTAAACTGAACTTTAGCAAAAAATAATATATTAAAAATAAAAATAGGTATTACGTAATTGAGAGTAGATTTCCATTTATAACTATTAAATGTTAAGATATATTTCTAGTTTATTGAATGGGCTTCAATATCCTGATAGTGAATCAACATGAAATATTTTATGCATGTTTTGAAATCAAGAATGTAAAACAAAGGAACCAAATTCGGATCAGAGGTCCAAATGCGAATCAGTATTGCTTTTGACGTAAGCAAATACAATTATAAACTAAATTTTGATGAAATACTCAGTTTATTTGTTAAGTTGAACGATTCATAATTTAGTTTACAATTGTAGTTTGTTTGTGGCAGGAATAATAGTGATTTGCATTTGGACCCTTGATCCGGATTTGGTTCTTTTGCCTTGTGTGTAATTTAATTGTTTGATAAAGTTTATAAACAAAATAGGCAACTTGAAATAAAGAAGTATTAAAGTTTTGGCAATAATTGAATTTGGGGGCATAAATCCATCGTGAAAAATGTGATTAGTAACTTCCTATGTTAAACAACTTCTTAAGAAGACTAGTGCTTTATAGACACGTATAAACGCTTTTATCGTCGATTAAAGATACAAATCTATTTTACGATCCTCACTTGCCGGATCTGATTGGATCTTCACCATTTGAATCCGACAAAACGTAATGTAATATATAGAGGCAATTGTAGTAAAGTAAAATGTTAATAAATTTAGAGTGTTTCATAGGTTGATTGATTACATAAAAAGACGAAAATGACGGCTGATATTTTTCAATGAGAGATGAAAATTCTACCGGAGCCAACAAGTAAAGTGACGTAATTACTTCATTTTCTTTTCGTTATTGAAGCTGTACTGTTTTTCACTACCAACTATTTATGTCATCATTAAAATGGGATTTTAAAATATTTTAATTCCTGATCAGTTTAACAGTTCAATTGAAAGCGTGAATTTTTAAGAAATTCTAATGACGGTCTGCCAGTGACATTCGAGATTGAAAAAAGTTGAAAAAGTGACCATTTTTTTCAAAACAGTGAGTATGGAAGTATCCAGAAGAATCTAGAAGATTGCAGAAGATTCTGGAGCAATCTCGAATTTTTTAGAAAATTTATAGAGATTACATATAAGTTTTAAAGATTCTAAAAGATTTGAGAAAACTTTGGGACTCTTTTGAAGATTTTAGAGGATTCTCAAAAATTCTGGAGACGTCTTGAAACCTCTAGAACATTCTAGAATGTTTTGAAAGAGTTCGGAATCTTTTAGAGGATTTTAGACGATTCTGGAATAGTTTATAATATTTTGAAAACTTTTTTGAAGATTAAGAAGTCTCTGAGAGAGTCTGTAAGATTATGAATCAGTCTGAAATTCTAGAGACTTCTAACAGTTTCCAAAATTTGTTTGAAAATTATGGGACAGTGAAAAATTTTCTATAAAATTTTAAGAGATTTTAAACATGTAATTTTTCAAGATTTTATAAGATTTTAGGAGATTTTGGGAATCTTTACTAGATTTCGGAGGATTCTAAAATATTTTGTAAAAAATAGAAAATTTTAGATGAATACAGCTAGGCGGGTTCGGTGACACTGGATTGCTTAGTCGGTAAAACAGTTGCCGGTCAACTAACGAAATCCGGTAAATGGTGAGTGTCCGTGCTACGGGACCATTAGCCGGTAAGGTAGATTCCAGTCACGCACAAATGGGCCGATAAATAACTCAGTCGATAAAACGAGCTTTGGTTTATGCCCGTGCTAAGTTACTATCAGTCGGTTATGCAGATAACTGTTACACAAAAGATACCAACTCTATTTGGCAGCGTAGGTCTTCAAAATGCCGTCAAGTTGATTTATTATTCAAATTTCGCGCTAACTGATGGTATCTTACCGACTGATGGCAACTTATAGACTGATGGTCTATTGATGATTACCTACTGATGACAACTTACCTACGGTTGGGAACTTACCAACTGATGGTAACTTATGGACTGATGGTAACTTACTTATTGATGTCAACTTACCGACTGATGGTAACTGACCTACTGATGATAAGTTCCCGATTGATGGTAGCTTATCTACGGTTGGGAACTTACCGGTTGAGGGTAACCTAGCGAAGACACGAACCAAAAACTGTTTTACTGACCGAGTAATTCATTGTTACCGAACCGCCTAGATGTATTACTTAGATGTTTACGGAAGAGTTTAGAACGTTTGGAAATTATATGGAAAGTTTCAGAAAGCATTAAGAGTTTGATGTGAACGTTATAAGTTATAGGGGGAAAATAGGTAAAAAAAAAAAAGGGAATAGGAGACTGATGTGGCTGTGATCTCTGTGTTATGAACGAATTGCTATTCGAATGTATACTTTTAGAAGCAACAAAGTCACATTTCAGCATGGCAATACGTTTCATCGGAGGATGAAATTTAAAAAAATTATTTATATTTTTAATAAAATAGGTGAAAAAAGTAACGTTTTTAAAAAAGATGAAAATGCGAACACATTCAGAAAAAGTGACTAAAAGTAACTTCTTTTAAAAAAATGACCGAAAGTAAAAAAACTGACTCACTGGCAGGCCTGTACATTCAGAAAAAACTGTACACTCAGAAAAAATTTTGTCGATTCAACAAAATAGTTTAGTTGATTTAAATAAAAATGTTGGTTAAACCAACTAAATTATTTATTTTTGGTTAAATCAACAAAAACTTTCGGTTGGGTCAACCAAAATTTTAATTCTCCGTATAACAACTAAATTCTTTAGTTGAACCAACCAAAATTTAATTGGTCCAATCAAATATTTTTCTGAGTGTAATGATTTCTGTAAATTTTGAACAGTTTTTTTGCCCCTAAAAAGTTTGAAATAGAAAGAAAATCAGTTCTGAAGAGATATACTTTGAAAAAGGGGAGGAGCGCGACAGGGACAAGAAGGATGAGTTCCTTGTTACTCGATTTGCTTCATTTCTCCTGAGTCGAGCACCCTCGGGTGTAATGACTTTGTGCGGTCAAGCACCACATCAAGCAGTGAAAAAAAAAGAAAAAAAAGTTGTAAGGGATACCACGAGAAGGAGTGAAAAGGGGGGTAAAATGGAAAGAAGCATCAGAGAGCAAGCAGGACTGTGGGACGGAAGTACGCCCAATTTCCTTCTGACCAGTCATTATGCTTTTCTGCTCCTTCTGATTCCACTCGTGGAACGATCATGCCCGTATCTTTCTCATTTTATTTTATTTCTTTTTATTTCTAGCTCTATCTCGTGCCCCCTTCTCTTTCCAAGCAGGTCGGGTCTTGCAGACCAGTCAACAGCAGCAGGTTCCACTTCCTGTAGCGGAAGTCCTGCGATTAGCTTCGCGGGAGTCGTTACTCTTATCTTGAAAATTACAACCGAGTCGATTTATATTATATTTCCTTTTGAGAAATAATCAAAAGTTGAGAAAAAATTATTTTTTAAGTATATATAAATATTAGGATAGTCCAAAAAAAGGCTTTTTTGATTTTCGATTTCTTTAAAATCTAAGATAAGTAATGAAGTTTTACCCTTAGGAGAACTAGATCGGATGATTCTATGTGCTCCCTAGAAAATTTTTAAGTTTAAAACATGAAAAAAGTCGAAAATGGCCTTCTACTTTAAAGCAATTGTTTTATTCGTAGAAAAAAGTGGATGCAAAACTATTTGCACTATAATTTAGCCTTTTATAGATATGTGAAAAAAATTATAAACCATTTTTTTATTTAAGTTTGTGATGTCTACAGACAATTGAAGATCTTTTTGTTATTTGTTAGAAATTTCTACTTACCATGATTTTTTAAAACATAATATTGCCAGCATATTTTATTGCTCGGATGTTCATGTACCAAGAAAAAAAATTAAGATGTCAAAATTTTTTTAATTTTAAGGAAAGCCCGAAAACTCGTATTTAAAAAAATATTTTTGCTATAAAATTGAAGTTTTTCGTCCCTTAAGGGTCGTAAAACATTTTAAAAAATTTTGTAACTATATTCTTAGATTATAATACATGTGGTACAAGTTTTCTGCAAGTTTTAAGATAAAGAGATAAAACCCTTCTCTAAATAACGCTATTGTAAACTCGAAAACATGTTTTTCTTAACGTTAAAAGTTCTTTTTTTCAAACAAGTTGATAGAAAATTAAATACCGACATAGAACTTTTGAAGTACAAGGTTTAAGTTTTACTTTAAGTCGTTTTCACACAGTAAAATATAATACTTAAAATTGTTACACCTTAAAATGGTTTGGATTAAATTCAGTAAAATTTGTCTGGATTTAAGACTCAATTCCGAAATTTAGGTAACACGGTATTATACTTAGACCAATATTTTATTGAATTTAATTCATACCATTTTAAGCTGTAACAATTAGTATTCTTTTTTACTGTGCAAAATATCCAGCACTTCAGGTTTTGTTAAGTTAGGAAGTTCTTAGAAAAGTGTTTTTTAAGGAAATTAACACTCATTTTCTGAAAAATTTGACAAGACAGACACTTTTTGAGACTACATTCATGTTGAGAGCACTTTTTCGTGTCAAATAGCGTCCAGAACAAAGGTGTAATTAATATCTTAAAATATTTAATATTTGAAAAAAGAAGCGTTTAACGTTAAGAAAAACCTTCTATCAAATTTATCATTGCGATATTTAGAGAACAGTTTTATCTATTGATTTTAAACGTGCACAAAAACGTGCATGTTTTTGAAAAAAAATCCTTCAATGCACATCTCGTTGGTTCGTGTCAGCTGAAATTGTTCGAATGTGGATTTTTTTAAGAACCGAGGTATTAAAGCGCTGCAGCTTTAATTGATTCATTTAAAATCTAAAAATTAGGAAAAAAATTTTTTAAAAATTAAAAATTATACTTTAGGATTTACTGTGTAGTTAAAAGAATTTTTTTAATTTGTTGCAATCTGTAAGATGTGAAAAATTTCAATTTTTTTAGTAAAAATATCCAAAAGAAATGAATTTCTGGGCTAATTGTAGCATTTGAAAAATTTTGACGTAATTTTTTTCTTAGTACATGAACACCCGAGCAACAAAGTCTTCTAGCAATATTATGTTTTAAAAAATCATGGCAAATAAAAATCTCTAACTACTGACGAAAAAACTATAATTTTCATATGTCTATAGACGTCATAAACATAAATAAATAAATTGTTTCAATTTTTTCATATATCTCTAAAAGATGTAATAAATGATAGTGCGAATAGTTTTGCATTCACTTCTTGCCACGAATAACAAAATTGCTTTAAAGACGAATACCATTTTTCGACTCTTCATTTTTTAAACTTAAAACTTTTTGAGGCAGCACTTAGAATCATTCGATCTAGTTCATCTAAGGGGCAAACTTCAATATTTGGCCTAAATTTTGATTAAATCCAAAAGTGTTTTGACTTTTCAAGAAAAGCAGTTTTTTGGACCACCCTAATACATATATAAATCAGTTGTATCAATTTGAGTAAATAAAACTTAAGTACAGTTTCGTCTTGAAGAAATAGAGAAATTGACGATTTATTTTTAATTATTAGTTGTGCTCTCACTGATTATTAACTTATAACAGCAGAAAAAGAATTTCCAATTAATGTGAATTGTTCTTTTCTGAGTTCAGAATAGAGAATGTTAAGTGTCAAGTACACTGCAAAAAAAGTTTTTTTTCAAGCCAAAAATTGAGTTTAATTCAAGCTGTAACACTTTTAAGACTAGAAAAAGAAGGACAGACTTATGACGTAACTGCAGTTTGCAACGATTAAAAAGAAAAAAGCATCGAAAACACGAATTGGAAAAAACAAGCAAGACCAAAAAATTGACGATGGAAAATGGTCAATTTCAATGAAAGAAAGTATTCCTGAAAGTTTCGTCCCTCTAGATTCCTCGGAACTCACCCCCTTTCCACCCCTAATAATTAAAAAATTCCTGGAAACTACCCAAAATTCGAAACCACGAATTTTTCGATGCAAAGTAGTTTCAATTAACAACAAGAAAGCCATATAAAATTTTTAACCCCATAAACGCCTAGGATCTTACCCCTTTTTCACCCCTAATATTAAAAAAATTCCTGCAAACGACCAAAAATTCGAGAACACGAATTTTTCGATGCAAAGTTGTTTCAATTGGCAGGAAGGAAGCCGTATAAAAATGTTAGCTTCCTAAACGCCTCGGAACTCACCCCTTTTCCACCCCTAATTCTTAAAAAATTCCTAGAAACTACCTAAAATTCAATACCACGAATTTTTCGATGCAAAGAAGTTTCAATTCGCAGGAAAAAAGCCATATAACATTTTTAACTTCTAAACGCCTCGAATCTCACCCCTTTGCTACCCCTAATACTCAAAAAATTCCTGGAAACTACCCAAAACTCGGGACCTTTTAAATTGAAACTACTCTGCTTCGAAGAATTCGTGGTCTTGAATTTTGGGTAGTTTCTAGGAATTTTTTAAGTATTAGGGGTGGAAAAGGGGTGAGATTCGAGGCGTTTAGGGGACAGAAAATTTTATATGGCTTTCTTTTGGTCAATTGAAATTACTTTGGATCGAAAAATTGATGGTCTGTGATTTTTGTTAGTTTCCAGGAATTGTTTAAGAATTAGGGATAGAAAAAGGGTGAGATATGAAAGTTCTAGGGGGATAACTATGAATTTTTTAACCTTAGGGGCTGAAAATGGGTGAGATACGAAAATTCTAGATGGATATAAATTTAATATGGCCTTGCCGTTTTAAATTAAAACTACTCTCCATCGGAAAATTCATGGTCTCAAATTTTGGAAAGTTTACAGGAATTTTTTAAGTATTAGGGGTGAAAAAGAGGCGAGATCCAAAGGGTTAAGGGGGCTGAAAATTTTTTATGAATTTCTTCTGGTTAATTGAAACAGCTTTGCCTCGAAAAATTCGTGGTCTCGAATTTTGGGCAGTTTCCAAGAATCTTTTAAGTATTTGGGGTGGAAAAGGAGTGATATCCGAGGCGTTTAGGGGGCTGCAAATTTTAAATGGTTTTTTCGTTTTAAATTGAAACTTTTCTGCATCGAAAAATTCGTGGTCTCGAATTTTGGGTAGTTTCCAGGAATTTTGTAAGTATTAAAGGTGGAAAAGGGGTGAGATTCGATGCGTTTAGGGGGTTGAAAATTTTATATGGCTTTTTTCTTATGAATTGAAACTATTTTGCGTCGCAAAATTCGTGGTTTCGAATTTTTGGTAGTTTCCAGAAATTTGTTATGTATCAGGTGTGGAAAAGTGGTGAGATCCGAGGCGTTTAAGGAGCTAAAACTTTTTAATTTCTTTCTTCTTGTTAATTGAAACTACTTTGCAACGAGAAATTCGTGGTCTCGAATTTTGGGAAATCTTCAGGAATTTTTTAAGTATTAGTGCTGGAAAAGGGGTGAGTTCCGAGGGATCTAGAGGGACGAAACTTTCAGAAATACTTTCTTTCATTGAGATTGACTATTTTCCGTTGTCTATTTTTTAGTCTCGCTTGCTTTTTCTAAATCGCGTTTTCGATGCTTCTTTTTTTTTAATCCTTGCAAACTGCAGTTACGTGACTTATGCACTATACTTAGACTTGAAGACAAAGTACAGCGAAAACAAGCTGAGACATAAACTAGACATTTTTTTCCCCTGTGTAGTTATGGGACAATTTGCTTATTGGGAAATGCGTTGCATGAATAATAGCCACATTGTAACACCTGTCTCGCAGTTAATGAATCTTTAATGCACGCTTCCTCACGAGGTTTTATGCAAGAGACTTTTCCACTAAATACGTTTTTATTATTATTATTTTCTTATTTGAGTCTACGCTGAGTACATAAAACTAATTTTCGATTCTATTTTGTGATTCTTCGTAAATGTCGATTCTCGATTGTGTCGTTGAGAATCCATTCGTGGTGGGAGCAGGAAATGTAGAATCGGTTCGTAAATCGTAAGTGAGATATAAACCTTGTTGGATTTACTGCTTGGCACCGGAAGTGCACGTATGCGGGCATATACCCACGTTCTTCTCCTTTGATTTTCTATACTTGTGTCCTTTTTTCTCCTCTCGTTGCTCATGTAGGTGCAGCTATAGCTGATGCTGAGCTCTTCTTCCTCCTTGCATAAACCTCCGTAAACTCGACTTTTATTACCACATTTCTTGCTCAAAGATTCTTGCATTTCAAATTGAAACTTGACAAGTATTTTCCAATATTATTTATCTCTGAAAAACAAACCTGACTGTTCATATTGAGACAAAATGTATTCAACCAAAATTAAACATCCTGATTTAGATTCAGGACTTAATTAAATAATTATTATTTTGAATTCATATTTATTTTTTTTGTATTCTTTTAATGGTTGGAAACAGTAACTGGTCGCACAGAACATCCGGGTTTTGGATTGAAAGGTTTCAAAACACTAAATAACTTTCGACGTCGAACCCTTTTCTCTGGCAAAATTTGTAAAATTTAATTCCAATCACGTAGGCCGGGTTGCTAAAATCGCATAACGTGTCCCGTTTGTGAAAGCACTGTACGTGATCGAGAAACTTGGATGTCACCGATTAGGATGCCTGCGGTATTGCAATTTGCAATCTGTTCGCCTCGTTAATTTATTCATGTTTAAGATTGCAACAAAGTGCTGAATATTTTTTAAATCGCTATTTAAAAATTTTCGAATTTTCAAGTGCCACTTCAAGTAATATTTCCAATTCAAAGCGATCTATCTCTCTTTCATTTATTATTTAATTTAAGTGTACAGAAATTCTATACTTATATTAGAGAATAAATAAAAAAACTATTTCTTTCCTTTGCTCCATAACGAAACAATAGAAACAATTATAATTGAATTTTGTAAATTAATTATAAAGAGGTTTTATTTGGCAATTTAATTTCAGAAATCAATAGGGGTGTTAGATCCTTTCAGCAACGTTAAAACGTGGGAGTAATGATAAGCAGTGGATTACAAAAGATTTTCCAGCAAATTGGCGTTAGTACTGTTTACGCTTTCCACATATATGCGTGACGACTAGAGTGGTCCAAAAATGCATTGCAAATTTTTTTTTCGGATTTTCATGCTTTCACCCCCAAAATTTGTTCGAATCCACAAAAATAAATGCCTTTTTCTGAAAAAAAAAAACGATATTTAGAGGTTCTGCAAGCCCCATGAAGTTTAACACTACTTCTCATAAGAAAGACGTTTTTGTAAATTTTATTCAGAATCGTCAGTATTAGGTAAATCCAGTTGAAACTGAATATTTCACTTCAAAATTAGCCATGGAATACGAATCAACAATTACTTTTTAAATATTACCCACATAAGTCTGTTTTATAGGGTCCCAAAAGAAAACCCATAAGTAAAAAATTGAGTTTTGCGAGTTTTTGGCGCTAATTATAATCTTTCTACGGTTTTTAAAAAGTAAAAATTGTTTCTAATACATAAAATACTAGTTTCTACTGATGATTATATGTTTACTTAAATTTTTTTAACAATTTAATATTGTTTATCGCAATTTTCTCTTAGAATAGGGTTAAAAAGTCGTGGTTTTTTTAGAATTTTTCAACTTGTTTTCAACTTTTCAGTTAGAGCGAGGCAATAATCAATTAAAGTTAACAGAAATCATTTTTTAAACAATTTATTATTTATAACAATATTCACTTAGAATAATGCTAAAAAGTTGCGGTTTTTTTGCAATATTCAACTTTTTGTCCACTTTTCCCTTAGAGTGAGTTAATAATTAATACAATTTGATAAAGATAATTGTTTAAACAAATTATTATTATTTATAACTACCTTCTCCATGGTAATGCTAGATATAATTGCGGTTTTTTCTGAAATTTTTAACTTCTTTTCCATTTTTCACCTAGAGTAAGGTAATAATTAATGAAATTTAGCAAACATAATTGTTTAAACAATTCATTATTGTTTATAACTATCTTCTCTTAGAGTAATGCTAGAAAGTTGCGCTTTTTTCTGAAATCTTGAGTTTTGCTCTGACTTTTTAGCTATGAACGAATAATAAATGAACATCAACAAGAATCATTTTTTAAATAATATTCTATTTTTTCAAAGTGAAGTATTTTTATTGTTTTGCTAATGTTTTAAAAATATTAATTTAAAACATTAAAACATTATTAATGCTTAAGAAAGGAGTTGTATCGACCCTCAGTTAAAATAATATTTGGTAGTTGATGGTGAAATTGGCTTTAGGATCACAAAAAATGAAATCAATGTATCATTGAATCACACGTTTTGCCTCGAATATGGGCCCTCATCAATGATTTATTTCTGAAATATGAGTACAAAATTCAAAAATGTTGGTTCGTGGAAAGATATAATTTTGTAGTAAATAAATAATTTTTTAGAGATGTAAATTAAGACAAAAATTATAACTCTTTAGTGATTAAAAAATTGTGGAACAATTGTAATTTCGATAAAAACAAGATTTTTTCTTTGTTTGAAACACTTTTGTGAAAAATTATTGTATTCTGTGACTAAAAAACATTCGTTGATTCGACACAATTAATAGAAGAAATTAATACGCAATTATAAACTTTAATATCAATTTAATATTTTATTTAAAGATAAGAACAAAGGATGGAATAATTAGGAGCAGGTGGGAGGAGTGGGTGTGTAAAAAATAAATTTTTTTGTTTAAATTAATATTTTTAAAACATTAGCAAAAGAGTAAAAATACGTCACTTTGAAAAAAATAAAATACTATTTAAAAAATGATTCTTGTCGATGTTCATTTATTATTTGTTCATAACTAAAAAGTCAAAGAAAAATGAAGATTTCAGAAAAAAGCGCAACTTTTTAGCATTACGTTATAAACAATATTTAATTGTTTAACAAATTTTGTTCGTAAACTTTAATTAATTATTACCTCACTAAGTGAAAAGTGGACAAAAAGTTGAATATTTCAGAAAAAAACCGTAACTTTCTAGCATTACCATAGGAGAAAATAATTATAAACAATAAGTTGTTTAAACAATTATGTTTATTAAATTACATTAATGATTAACTCACTCTAAGCAAAAAGTGGACAAAAAGTTGAATATTTCAGAAAAAACCGCAACTTTCTAGCATTATTCGAAGATAATATTATTAAAAATAATAATAATTTGTTTCAACAATTATGATTTTTAACTTAAAATAATTATTACCTTACTCTAATTGAAAAGTGGGCAAAAGAAAGAAGATTTTAGAAAAAAACCGCAACTTTCTAGTATTTTTCAGAGAATATTGTTATAAATAATAATAAATTGTTTAAACTATTATTTTTGCTAACTTGCATTAATTTTTACCTCACTCCAGTTGAAAAGTGGACAAAAAGTGGAAAATATAAAAAAAAACCTGCAATTTTCTAGCATTATAATAGGAGAAGATAGTTACAAACAATAATAATTTGTGAATAATCCTTCTTTAGTTTCGACCCCTTTTTTGATGTATAAATTAATTTTCGGTGCCAATGGTCAAATGAACAAAAGTATAGATTTAAGTTTAAATTGGCAACGTTTCCGACACTATGTGGTCCCTTTTTAAGCCTGCAGTAAATTTATTATAAAAAATTAATTAAAATAAATAAATACATCTTCACACAATAAATCATCATAGTCGCAACGACAAAAATAGAGGTTTTTTTCATAAAAATTATGTAAAGTAGTAATTAAAAATTACGTAACAGTAGTAAGTAACAATAAGTAAACAAGCAATTAAATCATTACCTGACAATAGTTGAAACGACAGTTGAAAGAGCTATGGATTTAGTTAAGTCGGAGTATATTGGATATTCCTCATCCCAACATTGTGATTCATTCTCAAGATAATTAATCAAAAGATGAATTATGAATAATGCAATTATAATTTGTTTATCAATGTTGACAATGTTCACAAACGGAGCCATTAATATCACTATGGAAATAAAGAAATACAGAATAATGTCAAAAGAAATTTGGTAAAGTGCGGTTAAGTTACGAAAGTATATAAATGAGGTTACAGTAACCATATGATCAAAAAACTTACCAAATTTAATATTAGTATACATTAAAGGGATTTTGGATAAACCAACTGAGATTGGTTATTCATTTATATATAAATTTATTGATAAAATTATAATTTGTTTAAACAATTATGTTTCAATTGCATTAATTATTACCTCACTCTGAGTGAAAAGTGGACAAAACGTTGAAAATTGCAGAAAAAACCGCAACTATCTAGCACTCGATCTAGCATTACTATAGGAGAAGATAGTTATAAATAATAATTATTTGTTTAAACAATTATGTTTGTTAAATTGCATTAATTATTACCTCACTCTAATTGAAAAGTGGACAAAAAGTGGAAAATTGTGGAAAAAACCGCAATTTTCTATCATTATTCTAAGAGAATATATGTTTTAAATAATAATAAATTGTTTAAAAAATGATTTCTGTTAACTTTAATTAATTATTTGCTTACCCTAATTGAAAAGTTGAAAACATGTTCAAAAATTCGGAAAAAACCACGACTTTCTAACTCTATTCTAAGAGAAAATTGCTATAAACAGTATAAACAAAAATAAATTGTTTAGACAATTTTTGTAAACGCCTAATTTTTAGTAGAAAGTAGCATTTTATGCATTAGAAACAATTTTTACTAAAAAACCGAAAAAAATTATAATTAGCGCCAAAAACTCACAAAACCCAATTTTTTACTTATGGTTTTTTTTGGGACCCTATAATACTGACTTATGGAGTGACAATTAAAAAGTAATTATTGATTTGTAGTCTATAGCTAATTGTGAAGAGAAATATTGAATTTCAACTCGATTCACTTAATATTGACGACTCTGAATAAAATTTACAAAAACGTCTTTTTTTCTTCTGGGAAATACGTGTTAAACTTTATGGGGCTTACGAAACCTTTAAATATCATTTTTTTCAAAACAAAAGAACGCATTTTTTTCGTGGATTCGAACAAGTTTGGAGGGTGAGAGCATGAAAATTCGATAAAAAAAATTTTGGACCACTCCACACTGGGGTGAAATTTTATGTTAATACAAATAGCGAAATAAATGTCGATTTCTTTAATTTCATTTTTTATTTCCTAGAAAAATTTTTTTTATACTTGTGACTTAGATTCAATGTACAGAGGTATAAGGAAAGAAAAGAATTATTAACTTTTAAAGTTAATTGTTAGAAACAAATATTAATAAATAATCGATAATAGGGGTCATTCGTCTTCAAGTTATGTTTCTGCTCTAAAATTTCTTGCTCTCATCGTTAGGATGATACGTGGCCATCGAAATTTAAGATTGGATATTATTAATTAATTCTATAAACAAATTATATAAAAAAATGTACATCGCAGACATTTATAGGCAGAAAGAAATCGTTTCTTCTTTTATTATTTTTTAAAATTATATTGAAAATGATGTGTCTAGATGAAATTTTGTTATTTATCATTATTTGTTTATTTTATAAACAAATTATGTAAACAAATACACATTCGAGACGTTTATAGGCCGAAAAAATCGTTCCTTCTTTTAGTTTTGTTAAAATTATATTGTGAATGATGTTCTTTGACAAAATTTTGTGATAAAATAAAATTCGTAAAATTTATAAACAAATTATATAAAAAATACACATTGTAGGCGTTTATAAGCAGAAAGACAATTTACTTTCTTGTAGTCTTATTGAAATTATGTTGGCAATGTTTTTACATGAACTCTTGTGAAACAATAGAATTTATAAAATTTATAAACAATTTATATGAACGAATGCACATTGTAGACATTATAATAAGTAGAAGAATCGGGGTGCTTTTTTATCGTGAGTCCCCTTGCCTCTCACTAATCAGAGGGCATTATTATCCTGAGTTTGTCATCAGAAAATATCACTGGCAATATGATGATGATGTAGTAGCTGAATGCGATATCGGTATACTTTCATTTTTAAGAATCATTTATTTTACGTTTATTTCAAATTACCTCACCAAGAATGAATTAAAAAGCAAGTGACTTATAAAAAAGAAAAAATTTCACTATTATTGCTTTGTTATCTCAACATAAATACGATAAGAAACGCTTTATTTTTGTCCATAAATGCCTAAAATTTACATTTGTTCATATAATTTGGTTATGAAATAAACAAATAGTGAAAAATGGCAAAATGTTTTCTGGAAACATCATTGGAAATATAATTTCAACAACACTAGAAGAAAAAGCGATTTCTTTTTGCCTGAAAACGCCTAAAATGTGCATTTGTGTATATAATTTGCTTACAAAATGAACAAATAGTGATGAATAACAAAATTTCATCAAAACACATAATTAGAAATTTAATTTAAAAATAATAAAAGAATAAAAAATTTCTTCTTGCTATGTACTTTTTTATATATAATTTGTTCATAAAATAAAAGATTAGTGATGCAAAGCAAAATTTTTCCAGAAAACATAATTTTAAATGTAATTTCAACAAGATTAGAAGAAAAAACGATTTCTTTTCGCTTAAAAACGCCTTAAATGTGCATTCATTTATATAATTTGTTTATAAAATAAACAAATATTGATGAATGGCAAAATTATTTCAGAAAAAATCATTGGTAATATAATTACAACAAGACTAGAAGAAAAAAACGATTTCTTTCTGCCTATAAATGTCTGTGATTTGTTTATATAATTTGTTTATAGAATTAATTAATAACATCCAATCTTAAATTTCAATGGCCACGTATCATCCTAACCATGAAAGCAAGCCATTTCAGAGCAGAAACATACTTTGAAGACGAATAACCCCTAATGTCGATTATTTGTTAATAAAATTTGTTTATAACAATTAACTTTACAAGTTAACAATTTTTTTCCTTTCTTATATCTCTAATCTAAGCGACGACAAGTATAAAAACAATTTTTTCTAGGAGATCAAAAAGGAAATTCAAAAATGGATATTTATTTCGCTGTTTGTATTAACATAAAAATTAAATACAGAAAAAAATGAAAAATCTACTCATACCAATCTCTGAAGAATTTACATAGTCCTGAATTTAAAAAAATCTAAAACCGGTGCATAATTTATTTACTTATTTATTTATTTATTTATTTAAGAACAGTGCACGGAAATTGCGTTCTAAATGTCATTTTGAACCCCGTTTTTTGATTCCACCCCAGTGTGCACTCTAGTGACGAACGCATAATTTATGGCATTTTGCACACAAAAAATTGTATATCAGAATTTCTAATAAACAATTAAAGTCTTGTTAATTTATTTTCTTACCTTATGACACTTGAAAATCATCAAAAAACTTACTTGAAACAAAAAAAAAATGATACAGAATATAAAATACAATTGAAACTTTGATTCATTGATACGATTTGGAGCAATTACAACTTTGGGATGATTATACAATATATATAAATTAGGATCGATTGTAAATTATACTTAGTAAACTATACAAAATAGGATATATGAGTGTAAAACTCGGATAATGTTGTGATTGTTGATCGATTTATATCATACATAGTCTACTGTATACAAAAAAGGAGGTAATTGCAGCGGATAAAAGGAAGTACGCGACAATGGGAACTGCAAACATCAAGACGAGGTCGAGTCAATAATGGGCGGACGCTGGTATAAGAAGCGACGTGTAAGTACTAAGTACAAAGCTGTGAAGAGCCTTTTCAAGGAGGAAACGACATTTACTAGCAACTTCGACTTCCGGTCTTGGTACACACCTATATAAGCTAAACCTCCTTTGAGAGTCAAATTATCGTATGAGTTCCACCAAATGACAAACATTAAACGGTCAACCGCACGAAACCACAATTTGCAAGAGAAAAACACACAAACTTTATTTACTATTTACCATTTACATTCACAGTCGTTCATTTACTTTACATTTTACTTGTAGATTAACTTCCTTCCGCGTTGATTTATATTTCACAGTATTTCAGATTCAAGAACCGCGTTTTTTTCAAATGCGAAATAAAAGAAAGAAAGAAAGAAGAGCCCTCGATTTTTCACGTAATCAGTGCCGCTTGTTTCTTTCTACTTCAGTGTCGTTTGTCATTTAAATTAGTTTTTTTTCTTCCTTACAGGTGTAACAATTTTCAATTTTTAACTTTTGTTGATTCCTTTCTATTTTTCTTTACTTTTCCATTTGTTTAAACAGAAAAAAAACTAAGGATAAAAGTTGCAGATATTTTTTCAGAGATACATATACATATATGTTTATAATTTTTGATCCAAAATAATCTAACTCAAAAACAATTTTTTTTGGACATAATTCGTGAATGAGGAAGAAATTTTATTTCAATGAAATATACTTGGCAAAAGCAGAGGATGACAACAAAGAAGATCTATTTATTTACTTTTGGAAACCTCACTTTCTCCTTTTAAGAAATTCGAATCGGGCGCCCTTTGTATTTCCGATTTGGACTCTTTTCAGCTTCTTAAAGATCAAAGGACGCGAGAGAGAGGATCCTTGAATTTTAGGTCTTCGAGAGGGAGTGAAGTTCTATGTTCACTATGTTGTGAGGACGGATTTAGAATTTTCGCGTGTATAGGTAAAAGGTGAGATCCAGCATCCAGGCATAATATACTGGGACAAGGAACTTCTCGAGAAATCGATGGGAACTTGAGACCAAAAGAGAGAGAGGAGATGGTTGCAAAGGACAAAGACAAGGAGAGGAAGTCGGTGAGCGACTGACGGAAAAGTAGGCGCGGAAGATAATGTTTAACCCCATTCCAGGGTAAAAATTACCTGCAATAAAAAATAACTTTAACAGGGTTGCTACAAAATTCCAATTTCAGAATTCCCTGACTTTCCCTGACTTTTCCCTGACCGTTATCTGCCATTATAATTATAATTATATAATAAAGGGATCACAATGGTTCAGTAGTTCCATTTTAGGGAAAATAGGGGATTTCGTTTTCGAAAAAGAGGATTTTCAAAAAAAGGGAGACAGAAAAAACTGAAGTGTTGTTGTATGTTTAGTCTTAGTGTTAATTAGAACCGATTTTCGAGTTCCAATGGAGATGCAACAAAAAGGAACCCTCATGGATGGCGCCACTTTCTACGTGATTTTCCTACGTTCCATTAGAACTAAAACAAAAAGGAACCTCAAATTTTCTCTGTGGAGAAGTTCTTTCTTTTTTTAATACGAAGGAAGCTGCAACTCTCCAGAATATTAAAAAATCCTCAAAAATCTCAGATTCCTGTCTAGAATCTAATAAAACACTCCTCAAATTTCTAAACTTTATGTTCTTGAAGTTCTGAACGTTCAGATGAACGAAATTTTTTTTCTTAACTCAAAGTTATCTTGAAATATTGTTTTAATTACAAATAAAAAAAAGCATCATGAGCTTTTTTATCATTACATTAGTTTCTTTGATAATAAATCAATATTTTAGAATAAATTCGAGTTTAACATGAAATCAATTTAACATTTCGTACATCTGAACGTTCAGAACTTCGGACACATTAAACTTTCAGAATCTTTGGAATGCTCTAAAATTTTCTAAAATCCTTCATGACTTTTGAAATCCCAAAAAATTCTCTGCAATCTAGATTTTTGAGTGTTTTAGAGTCTCCCAGAGACTTCCTGATTCTTACAAAATCTTCCATAAAGTTCTAAAATCTTGTAGTCTCTTGCAGACTTTTTTCTTTGAAAACTCCAAGTCTACAGAATTTTAGGAAGATTCTGTAAACAGTCTAGAAGATTCTTCAAAATTATTAGAGTCTTTTGTAGACTTGAGAGGGTTGCAAAGGATTCTGCAGAATTCTGGAAATTCTAATACAGTTCAGAATCATGTGCCTGAGGTTCTGAACGTTCAATGAACGAAATTTTTATTTTATTTCATTTTAAGCTCTAATTTGATCTAAAGTATTGGTTTATTAATATAGAAACTAATGTAATGATAAAAAGCTCATGATATCTCTTTATTTTGTAGATGGAACGATATTTCAAGATAAATTTAAGTGAAGAGAAAAAAATCGTTCAATTGAACGTTCAAAACTTCAGATACATTTCAGAATATTTTGGAAGATTTTAGAAGATCATGGAAGAGTTCTGAAAATTTGAAAAGATTCTGGAACATTCTAGTATATTTTGTAGAATATTAAAATTTTTTAAAAAGAATTATTTAAGATTGTATTAGGAATTATTCATGATTGTATAAGATTATTATAGAAGATCTGGAAAATCCAGAAGATTGTAAAAGATTATGGAAGAAGAATTCAGAAGAATTAAAATGAATGTAGAACGAATCTATTTCAAATCAGGCAGGCAGTGCGACTTCAAGTCACAGAATCGGTCGTCTATGAAATATGTTCTTTTTTAAAGGGAATAAGAAGACACGTATTTTACCGTTTTGAGAAAAAATACATTTTCGCGAAGTTATGAGAAGTTATGAGTAGAATTTTAAGCTTCTTTTTTTTCAAAAAACACAACATTTTTCTGCAAACTTTTATAACTTTAGACTCAATTAAGATATTTGAGTACTCTTTCCTGATTCTGGTGAGGTTTATTGGCCTCTTTCAAAATCCGCCAGAAAATTTAAAAAATATTGAAAATTCGAAAAATGGCGACGGTCTTTCTGAAAAAATTAAAAGACGATTTTCTCAAAAACCCCACATTGTTTTTTACCCAAACTTTTTTGCTAAATTGTTACTCATATGATAAAGAAAATAGATAAGTTTCATGCGGGTTAAACTACTTTTGTAAGCAGTAGAATTTTTTAAAAAATGAAATCGAATTTTCGAAGTTTTCTCACAACTAACGGCACATACGAAAAAATATCAACAAAAAGGTTCGTTGCATTAAAAAAGTTGTACGCAAAAGACCTTATTTGTAAAGTTAGGTTTGTTTCATTAAAAAAGTTCTACTTTAATCGACCTTATTTTTTAAATTAAATTCTGCAAACATAAAATGGGTTTTTCAACATAATTGATCTTATTTTTTAAATTGAATTCTACAAACATAAAATGGCGATTTCATCGAAAAATTCATCTTTTTAATTTCATCAAATATTATTTTAAAAATTTATGCTTACATCAGGAAACCATCCTGCGGGTTTTATGTTGGCCAAACCATTTTTGAGTCCAAGACAATTTTTTTTTGCATAGAACTTTTTTAAAGCATCAAACTTTTTTCTTCATATTTTTTCGTATGTGCCGTCAGTTGTGAGAAAAATTCGAAAATTCGATTTTATTAAAAAAATTCTCCTGTTTACAAAAGCAGTTCAGCCCGCATCTATTTTCTTCATTATTTAAGCATCAATTAAGCAAAAAACAAGGTGGGATTGTTAAGAAAATCGTCTTTCAATTTTTTCAGAGAAACCGTCGCCATTTTTCGAATTTTCAATATTTTTTTAATTTTCTGGCGGATTTTGAAAGAGGCCAATAAACCTCACCATAATCAGGAAAGAAA
>JBAGKK010046050.1:0-10289 GCA_037177015.1 Euceroptres primus
ATATTACCAGCAAATAATTCTTTAATAATGCAATAAGTATAAATTTGACACTAGATCTTGTGCATGAGTTTATTCACATATATTTTGTGTCATAAGAATATATGAAGCGGGAAAAAGTGAAGAAGAGTGGAGAAGGAGGGGAGAAAAAGAGGGTGTCTACCTACTGTATCCAATGACGAAAGGTAAAATTTAAATGCTTCTCGCAAAAAGCATTTAGCTATTCCCCGTAGCAAACGACCATGGCGAAATGCGAGAGAACATATTTTAAACAGATTCTCTTGTTCGCCCTCGATATATTTATAGGGTTGTGCACTAACACGCCATATACCAGCGAGCCGAATAGTTCTCGAAGACTTTTCGGTGCTCGGAATTTAAAAGGTTTAAAACGATTTCCCAGGGGTGGCGCGCCGGATTGTCGGCCCTCGGACTCCGGAGGTTCTCCATGTCGGAACCCGAAAGTGTTTCTATGCTTCTGATCTTCTCTCCTTTTTCGATTTCTGTGGATATAAATGCTGGTTCCTTCTGGACTACTCACTACTCTCTTCTGCATACTGACTTATTGCGATCTTTTAAAAGCAGCCACGTTATTGCTATTCCTGTGAAATGGTACGACTTTGCATACAAAGGAATCGATTTTGGCTGACACTAGCTTCAAGGAGGATGAAAAATGAGTGAGAAATATTGCTTATTACTGGTATCGTCTACTTTAATATAAACGACAATTTTGTTTCCTCAGGTTGATGCAATTCAATACTGTAAACCTGAATCTTCTTGTTAGAATATTATGATGAATCTGAAAAACAATTCTTGTCAATTATACCTTCATACAAGCATAAATGACGTAGCCTATAGAATTTATTAATAATATATTAAGGATGTAAGCGCAGATGTTCCTAAGGATTAGATAAGTAAACTTTGCAGTAGTGACAATAAATAAATAAATCCGATCTCTAAGCTTATCTTTAAATATAATTATTAACTAACACAATCAGCACAATCTGGATGTAAAATTTCAGAAATTTTGCAACTATTAAAAGAAAAATCAATTACAGACAAAAACGATGTCCAGCAGTATTAATTAAATGCAACAAAAATTTAAATTGTTATAAAAAAATTAGTGAATAAAAGTTATATCTTCTTAATTTGACACTTTAAATGCACTAAAACAATGTTTCCAGGAGAAAATCGAAATAAAAGAAGTTTAACTTAAAACTAGAAGACGATAAACATTAATTCCTAATTGTTTATAACAATTTAATAAACAAATACGAAATTAAAGCATTTTTAATTAGATAGATTAAGCTTTTTCAGCAGAATTAGCTATAAATATTTCACCAATGACCTTCATCTGTAATAGTTTGCACTGCAAGAACAATCTTGTATCATTTAAACCAATTTAATAAACAAATGCACTATTTGGTCATTTTTGAGTAGATAAGTTGCCTTTTTTTTCATCAGAGTCAACAACTAGTATGGCACATTGACAACATACTAGTTGTTGACTCTGCTGAAAAAACGAGGCTTATCTAATCAAAAATGGCTAAATAATGCATGTGGTTATTAAAATTGTTTAAATAATACACGATTGTTGTTGCAGTGCCAAATATCACAGCAAAACGTCATTGTTGAAATATTTATAGATAATTCTGCTGAAAAAGCTAAATCTATCAATTAAAAATGTCTTAATTTCGTATTTGTTTTTTAAATTGTTATAAACAATTAGGAATTGATGTCTAACGTCTTCTAATTTCAAGTTGACATCATTTTATTTCCATTTTCTCATAAAAAATTGGTTTAGTGCATTTAAATGTGGCAAATAAAGAAGATATAACTTTTGTTCAATAATTTGTTTATAACAA
Organism: Euceroptres primus; assembly: GCA_037177015.1. Taxonomy (NCBI): domain Eukaryota; kingdom Metazoa; phylum Arthropoda; class Insecta; order Hymenoptera; family Figitidae; genus Euceroptres; species Euceroptres primus. The sequence goes on from JBAGKK010046050.1 coordinate 1,860, forward strand.
TTTAAATTTTTGTTTTATTAAATTAATACTGATGGACATCATTTTTAATGAGTTTCCGCCTCAACGTGGACCATTTTCGGTAGAATAAAAAATTTTTTGACTAAATGGTAGTCTTGAAAAGTCAAAAAAAATTTTTTTTCATTTTCTTTATTAAATAAAAAATTTTTGAAAATATTTTTCAAAAATGTCGTCTATTATAACGATGCGGAATTTAATAGACTTTAATTTTTTTTAAAACGTCAAAATCGGATGAGTAGTTTAGTCTGAAAATTGATTTGTCCACAGATGCTTTTCTTGCCTTACTATGCGACATGACACCAATTCTCGACATTCTGAATTTTGGGCTCAAAACCCAGTATCGTGTAACATCTTCTCAGGATTCCAAATTTCCCATTATCTATTCTACATCATTACTTATGTTATCGTTTATTGAATAAATAATTATGAAAAAATTATAGAATAGAATAATAATAATAGTAATAATGAAGAATTGATCAAAATTTGTATCATATAAAATATTTAACAATAAATTTTAGAAAAACAACTATTACCTTATTCTTGTATTTAATTATGTGCTGTAAAAATTAAGTCTATCAGTTCCCGTAATTGTGCGTTTTTTTTTACTTTCCTACCCTTCGCAACCGTTTCTCCAGTATTTTCAGCTTTAGTATTTTATTTCGTAAAAAAGCATGATTTTCCCGAATCATTCAAAGACCCGATTCTTTTTTTGAAAAAGCTTCTTGACGGGGTCCTCTGAATGACCTCTAAAAATTTGAAGAACAGATCGATTGCCAAAGGAGTTTTGTTTCAAAAAATTTTCAAAATTCACGTTTGCGTAGACGGACTATTTCCATGACGATGTACAAAAAAAAGGTTAAAATTAAAAAAGAATTCTGAATTCCGCTGAAAAATCACTACTTTTTATAACTTTGTGCACACCATCTGACCGAATGATTTTATGAAAAAATGTTCAACAGACGAGTAAAAACTCAAGTGTTTGTCTTTAATTTGCAACAAAGAACAAAGTCCTAGCGCTCATAGGTCGGCAGTTATGACTTCTCAAAATGGACTACTTTTCACCTATCTTTCAGGACAATTTTCCCCTGCGGAGTTTTCTCGAAACAGAACGTTCCATAGGCAAAGCATGATTGATGCTAGAGTATGAAATGAAGTAAACAAAACTCTACGTCAATCAGAAAATGAGGGTCTTCTAGTCCTCTTAGTTTGTGATTTGTGATCTTTCAAAACGTCTCGTTTTTTTTGCATTTTTTACTAATATTAGAAAAATTGTATTTTTTGAGATTCCTGTTTATCCTTTGATGAAAAGTCAAAGAAAGAAATTAAGCTAGACTCAATTCTGCGTAAAATGGGATAAAATAAAGTGTACAAGAGCTAATAGTTTAGAAGTTATGACCCTGGAAAGTAGACCTTTTTTGCATATAATCACGTGAGTGTACCATATGGGCCAGTGCGGCCATATTTAAACATTTTTATGCAAATTAAGTGATTAGCACTATAATATCAAGTAAGTAATGCGTACTTTTTTAATGATTAACAAAGAATTGTTTACAACAAAATCATTTAAACACCTGTTTTTATTACGTTTTGACCGTTTTTGAGTACTTATAAGCACAAAAAGTTATTGGAATATATTATAAATCTACAATATGCCTTTTCCTACTAATCAACAAGTAATTGTTTATAACAATATCCTAAAAGACATGTTTTTTGAACTTTTCATCCTTTTTTCAGTACTTTGTGGCAAAAAAGTTATTCTAATTTTTAATGAATATCGAATATGCCTTATGTTAATGATAAAATAAACATTGTTTATAACAAAATATTTTTCTCAACAGCATCCTACATTTTATTATACAATTATCCTACAGACACTTGTAATTCATTCTGAATGCCGCAAAATCTATTGAATAATATTTTTTTGTAAGCAGTACTTCAGTAATTAATTAACTAATTTATTAATTAGTTAATGAATCACTGAAGTACTAATATTTATAATTAATCAATTAAATAATTACTGAAGAACTGATTATTATAATTAATTAATTATTTAATTAATAAAATGCTAATTACAAAAAAATATTATTCGATACATTTTGCGAAATTCAGGGCGAATTACAAGTGTCTGTAGGATAATTGTATAATTAAATGTAGAGAAGCTGTTGAGAAAAATATTTTGTCATAAACAATGGCTATTTTAATATAAACATAAGGCATATTAGATATTTATTATAAATTAGAATAACTTTTTTGCCACAAAAGTACTGAAAAACGGATGAAAAGTACATAAACATGCTTTTTATGATATTTTTATAAACAATTACTTGTTTATTAATAAGAAAAGGCATATTGTAGGTTTATGATACATTTTAATAACTTTTTGTCTCATAAGTACTCAAAAACAGTAAAAGAATACTAAAAACAGGTATTTAAATTATTTTGTTACAAATAATTAATTGTTTATCAATAAAAAAGTATGTACTATTTACTTGCAATTAGTTCTATTCACTTAATATGTGTAAAAATGTTCAAATGTACTTGCCCCGTGTGGTACACTCAGGTGATTATATGCAAAAAGGTTTCACTTTCCAGGATCATAACGTGTGACCTATTAGGGCTAGGACACTTTATTTTATTTCATTTTACGCAAAATAGAGTCTGCTTTAATTTCTTTTCGCTACCATTCATTAGGGGATTAACAGGAAACGAGGTATTTTCAAAAAACCCAAATTATCTGATTTTAGTGAAAAAATGCAAAAAAACGGGACTTTTTGAGAGATCACAAATCACACACTAAAAGGACTAGAAGGAAAATGTGAATTTCGAAAAAGCTATTTCAAAAAAAAAAATTGCGTCTGGGAATTATTCGGTGAAAAAACTACCAGCTGCCTGCACTATATGTATTGTATTGTATGGAAAATAATCGAACCTTCTAGAAATTTTGACGTGATCTCTGACGAGTTTCTGTACATCGAAGTTTCTAGAAGTTTCTGGAGCTATTACTGTTGACGTTTTCTTTGTCCTTAAAGTTTCTAGCAGCATCGATATTAAATGTAATTTGTGAGGACTTTATAGGAAAAGTCAAGTCTTAGCTTTCACTTATAATGTGACATATGCAAAATTCAATGCCTCGAGGCTTCCAGAAATTTCTTTGTGGACGGGGTGATGGCAAACGATTTTCTATACGTTGAAATTTCTAGGTCTGATGTATAACGTATTGTCTCGATACTTCTAGTTCTACACTGTTTCTACACACTTCTAGTTCTAGCACTGACGCTGTTAATCATAATGACTACTCACTTGAATGTCTGCTGCTCGAAATTTGAATTCAACCCTACGATGTTTGTAGAAGTCCAGCGTTGAAAAGAACGACAGCGAGCAATATTTTGGATTTTGAAACCAACCCAACGATGTCTGAAAATGTCGCACGCTGGTAGGAACAATACCGCATAAAACTTTAATTTTGAATCAAACCAAATTACGTCTATAAACTAACTAATTCTTAACTAAGAGAACAGGTTTAAATAAATTTTAACTAACCAACCTTAGATAACGTACTAACCTTAGATATTTTTGTTTATTCAAGAAAAAAGACTTATCCTAATTTTATAAGAGAAAATCTTAACCTACAATGTGACAAAAATACACGTAGTTAAAACATAAATTCACAACGGTTCTAAAAGTCTTTTAGCGTTGTGTTGCTCAAGGATTTATCCGTAGTATCAATACTTTTATTTGTATCATCATGATGATCATGGACAAACTGCTGGATAACTCTATGGCGACTAAGGGGCTACATAGGGATCTAATTGAAAATGTCGGAAGAATGGCCAGAACGAGAGCAATGGCCCGGAAAGAGAAGACAAAGGCTAGGCGGAACACGAGCTAAAACGGGACCCAGACCGAAGAAACTGTGAATACTCCCGCTCCCCATACTGGGAAGCGAGAGCGAGGGAGCGGTCTGAGCCCCGTGGAAGCAAGTGGAAGCAACAAAAGGCAGAGGACCCGGGACGCCACAGCGCCTATGACGTCCACACCAAAGAAGGCCGAAGAAACAAAGGAACCTGCAACCAGCAGCAGCCGGAAGCAGAAGAAGAGGCTTAGGAGATGCAGACCGGAGGCGGTCCTTGTAAAACCGGTGCAAGGGCAAACCTACGCGTAGGTTCTTAAGGACCTGAAGACGAAAATAGAGCCTGACGCCCTTGGTGTCAAAATCAAGGGCGTAAGGCAGACAAGGAGCGGCAACGTCCTCATTGAGGTATGAAGCGAGGCAGAGGGCAGGTCCAAACTGTCTTCTGCTATCAGAGAAGCAGTAGGAGAAGCAAGTCACGTGCGCGAGCTCGTCCCCCGCACTGAAGTCGAAATCCTCGATCTGGACGAAACGACGGAGCCGGTGGAGGTAAAGAAGGCCTTGAAGAAATTCTTCAAGGAAACCAATGTAGGAGAGATCAAAGTGAATTTGACGAATAAGGCCTTCAGAGGAACCCCGAAGGCCTTTGTGGAGCTAAACGAAGAGTTGGCCACAAGGCTGGTCCGAGCAGGATATTTAAAGGTGGGGTGGGTCTCCTGTAGGATCCACAAAAGGACCGAGACCACGAGGTGTTATCGCTGCCACGGCTACGGCCACCTGGCAGCGAAATGTGAAGGTCCGGATAGAACAAAGTGCTGTTGGAGATGTGGCAAAGAGGGACATAGAGCTGCGGAATGTGGAAACACGAAATACCTCTGCGCCACAAAAGAAGAAAAGCCCCGAACTGCCCATCTTCCGGGGACAATGAGATGTGCGTCATTTAGGGAGGCCGCCCCGTCGAGAAAGCCTCCTAGATGACGTAAACAGAGAGTTAAAAGAGAAAAGTTGGTTGGCAGGAAGAGGAGTTCGTTTTAGTGGGTATGGCCGCTTTTTAGGTTGAGTCCCACACTCACCTTCATTCCTTGAGGGCTGTGGAGTTCCACTTGGAATTCCACGGTCCTTAAGGTTTGAATGTGGTAAATGCATAAAGCATTTCTCAATTCTCCTCAATAATAAAAAAAAAAAATAATCATCATCATTATCATCATCATCATCGTCATCATCATCATCATCATCATCATCATCATCCTGTGTGGGGTTTGCTGGTCCCCCATCGGGCGCCTCCCCAGGTTGCGGATAGGGGAACGCCTCCCAGATATGGGTGGTACCGGGGAAATCAAATACCCGGGGCGGACAAAAACCAGCTAGGGGAAGGAACCCCGAATTGAAAACCAATCATGCACGAGTATGTTAAAAACGATATACCCCAAGGGAGTAGAAATCTCCCCACTGATTCCGATCGGGTGCAAGCCCCGGTGGTCAGTGCCGGTTCCATGGATTTTGGGGGGAACCAATCATACTTTGGTGGGAGCGGATGCGTGGAGTTGGAAGACCAAAGACCCTTTGATCGAAGCGTGTGTGAGGAGCTGGGAGGTCCGTTGGACGCCACGGAAGAGGATGATCGGGTGAAGCAATCCTTCATCCGAGGTATGTGGCACGATTTCGAGACGCACAATAATAGGCTGCGCGAGCACATAAAGGAGATGGAGATGGTGGTTGGAGAACTGCAAAATTTCAATGAATCCAAGAAGAACATGTGGCTTCCAGTAAGGAGTGGCATCGAGGAGACAAGGAAGGTGCTAAACGAAATGAAAACGAAAATGGAGTGGCTGCAGTTGGACTATAGGTTCACGAAAAGCGGCTACGCAGACGCGTTTAGTAACCGTATGCGGGAGGTGAAGAAGAAGGCGAAGCGCGGTGTAGTGGCCAGCAAAGGGGTCCAAACAAAAACGGAGGAAGTTGGGAAAGGACCCGCTTTCGGAAAGGAGAAGAGGCCTAGGGAGCACACACTTAGCCCCCCTGAGGCAACTATGCGGAGACCAGCTACCAAGAAGTTGAGAACTCGTCCTGCTGCAGTGACGACCTTAACTCCGAAGAAGAATAAGGAAGAGGTGCCTACATTGGTACCTAAAGCCAGAAAAGCGAAGACGAAGGAACGACGAGCTAGACCTGAGGCGGTGATTATAAAACCCGCCGAGGGTTCAAGCTACGCAGAAGTTCTCAGGGACCTCAAACGTGTGGTGAAACCTGACACCCTTGGTGTTAAAATCAGGGGTGTCAGGGAAACCAGGAACGGGGAGGTCCTTGTGGAGGTAGGATCTGCAGCGGATGGCAGATCAAAGCTGTCCGCTGCTATCAGAAAAGCTGTCGGAGAAGAAGGTAAGCCCCGAACAGATCATCGACCGGGGGCAAGGAGCTGCTTGGCGTTCAGAGAGGCAGCCTCGTTGAGAAAGCCTCCTGGACGTGCATGCTAACATCGTAGCTGGGCAGGTCCACTAAGAAGCCCAGATATCCAGAGGAAGACCAAGTTGGCATAATATAGGAGAGCTGAAGCACGGCCAGAAAAAGGCACCCCCTGAAGTAATGCGAAAGCGGTTTCGGGGGGAATAATGCCAACGAGAAAGGGAGGTGTTCTTTAGTGGGTCCTTAGTGGCTCCGCTGTACTAAAAAGTGTAGCGATGCCACTGAGAATCCCCACACTGCCGGGAAGTGCGGACCCTTCTCGGCGTGTTATAAGAACATTTTTTACCTACCCTCGTAAAAAAAAAATTATCATCATCATCATCATCGACTCTACTTCCAGAGTAATGCCTGATAGTCCGCTGATCCCTAGAAGACAAGAAACAAGTCTTGAGAGCAACAGCATTTCGAACTGCACAATTCGCATTCTGGCAATGGAGGTGGTGATTGCATCTTGTTGAAACATTGCTGTACAATTTTTTCCACGAAGGACAGGCCAGATCTTTCAGATTAGTTACGTTTTGTAGAAACTGGTCCAACTATTTTTTCTTTTCCAATCCTTTAACGTAGATTGCACTAGCGTTACGTAGTGTATCTCGAATAATTATCCTTACTTCTTCGTATCGTATGTCACCGGAAGTCCATTCCAGACCGTGGTAATTGCGCGTCAGCCACAAGTTTTCACTCTTGTATTTAGCAGGCAGTGAATCCCAGTAGCAGGGAGGTTCAAACAGGTAGACTACAGGTTTAGCGTCTTCCTGAAGAGAAATTATAGCCAATTCCTTGAAGACAAATTGGTTGATGGGCTTCTTGAAGCCTTGCACGTCCACGATGAACTCCATATCGATGAAAACTGAGCTTTGTTGCTGAAATCATCTCTTTTATACCTTTTCTTTCCACCACCACTGCCATTACACCCACCACTGTCAGTACCTTCACCACTATCGTCTTAAATCAACTTTTTCACGCTACCACTAAGTGGTTCGTACTGAATAATACGATCATGTATAATTAGACAGTACGCTGTAGTTTCAGCAGGGAAATTGTCTGCAGATTCAAATTCTAAGCAAACGTCCACTGAGGCCTGTTTGAGAAATTCATTTTTTTCGAACAATCTAGAACAATCAGTGGAACGTGCTCTTTGAAATGGCTTTTTTGCAACATCGGCTCAGACTCTTTACCATAGTAGGTTCAATGAAAGTTTGCATACATCTCGTACAATAGTGCAAACTGATTCTGCGTATTATCCAGATTCAAATTACCGTATGGATAGTATTGTGAATTTAAGAAAAACTTGACATTGGTTATGCTGCAGTGAGCAAAGAGATGAGCGTATCTTCTTCGATAATTCCCTCTACCTGTTTGGAAGCCTAAGATAACGTAAGGTGGTTTCTCCAACTGAGTTGACGTTTTAACCGTCCATATATGTCTTAAAGTGGCAGGGAGCCGGGGGCATTCATACATTTTCCATGAGCGAAAACTCATAGTAATAGGAAAATCTTTCCCAATAAAGCTGTATCTTGTGCTGATCCGAAGCCATCACAAATGGAATCATCCACTCAAGTTTGTGTATCGTAATCCTAAATGGTTCCTCCTCTTGACCTTGGATAATAGCGTTCAAGTCACTGCGTGATCTTGTCAAGATGAGTTTATACTTTGCATTTACAATGATTTTGCGATAGTCTTCAAAGAAATCTAGGATCATACTGGTACAGTATGTACCAGTATGCGGTACAGTCACATCAAAGTAGCCCTCGTCATAAGTAAGACGTCTTGTTCCTTCTATGTCAAGCCATCCTGCATTCTCCATAAAATAAATTTGTCGAGGGGTGAGAGATAGGTAGCCTTTAATGGTACTAGTTAGACCAACGTTTTTGCATCGATCAATCTCAATTCCATTGAGTACATAGCGAATTTCATCAAACAGATAGCAGATGGCGTTGTTCACTGGACTAGTAGTAGTAGTGGCTGTAGTTCCATCAGCCCTTGCTAGTCTTCCGTACACGTGCAGTGAACTCTTGCTGTGTAGTATACACAAATCTTGATGCTGGACTGCGATGCGAATTTCATCGCTGTTGTTGAATGACGATGAGGCATAAGGC
>JBAGKK010046061.1:0-10289 GCA_037177015.1 Euceroptres primus
GTGATCGATATGAAAATTTCAGTTTTACATGAAGCACATTCAAAATAAACATTGTATAACCGATATCACAGCTGTGACCTAAACTATTTAGAGTAACTTCCATGACAAAAATAAGGCATTATTCTTACGTTAAAAGAAATTGATATTTGAAGCAAATAAATTCATATTCTGTATCATCAAAAAATCGACCTATGACGACGTGTTCAAACACGTAATATAAAGCCGTCAAGTAAAAATGGATCACGCATACAGTTTTTGTTAGGTCTTGAGGGTGTGCATGTGTATACCAAATATGAAAAATGTGCTGTCAAAAAGAAAAATTTTTTTATAAAAATCTAAAAGTCAGCAAATCTATAAGTTCTGTAGAATTGCCCATATATGGGGTCCTGAGTGTTGACATGAGTGCTCGCTCGTCGCTGTAAATCCGTTTCAAACTGGATTTTAATAGCGCTTGTTACTGCATCGACCAGACCCGAGGCCGGCACAGTTACGAGAGATGAATGTAAACTGTTTCATAAAATAATATTTTAATTGCAAACTCATTGATTTCACTCGATATTCAGTTTACACATAATATTTTTTCCGGGATAAAATAATGATTTTTCTGAAAACAACATTTTTTCTACCTTTATTGTTCACATAGAATTTTGCAAAAACAAGAAATTAAAAATTGGCCTGGAGAATTCACTCGAGAATTTATTCAGCTTCAATTTTAAAAAAAGAACGTCTAAATCGGATAAAAATTGTAACTTGTAGACTGATTTGCCCGCAAAAACAAGAAATTAAAAATTGGCCTGGAGAATTCACTCGAGAATTTATTCAGCTTCAATTTTAAAAAATGAACGTCTAAATCGGATAAAAATTGTAACTTGTAGACTGATTTGCCCGCAATCCAATTCTAAACCACTGTGTAACCGGAACTTCCGTTATGAAGAATAAAATTTATGTTACATACACATTAGAGCATAGGGTGATTCGGGAATATAGTAATTAGGTTAAATGCAAATTAGGACGAATGAAATTTGTGACAAATGGTAATTCGGAAAAACAAAAATGATGGAAAACGGTAATTCGGAAAAATAAAAATTAGGGCAAATCTTAATTCGGAAGATTAAAAATTATTTTTTTAAAATACGGGTCCACTTGTTCCGATATGTCGTAAAGGTAATGTCTCTCGTGGAAAAATTACGAAGAAATCAATGTGAAAAGTTTCCATCCTTACCAACCGGTATGGACGAAATATTAAAAATTATATCAAATGGTAATTCGGAAGATTAAATAATATGATATATAAATGGTAATTCGGAAGAATAATAGAAGCGTGAGTCGAAGCCGAGTTTTGCAAACACGCGAGAATAAAAAGTCTGTTTCGCTCCTAGTTGCACACATAGCATAATCGTACAGGGGCGACACCAAATGCGCAGACGCGAAGAACTACGGAGAATGATTATATTATCCATATGATCATATAATGCGCACATGCGCATTTGGATGTCCCTCCTGCTGTTATAAAAACGGCTATTTTCAAAACTAAAAGGACGCTGATAAAAAGTGTAAATCATGCCTGCGTTACATAAAAAAAAATAAAATAAAAAAATAAAAATTATAGTAAATAGTAATTCGGATAAAAAGTATGGCAAAAGGTAATTTGGATGAATGCAAATTATGACTAATGGTAATGCAGAAAAATAAAAATTATGGCCAATGGTAATTCGAAAGAATGAAAATTATGACAAATAGGATTACGGAAGAATAGAAATTGTGGAAAACAGTAATTCGGAAGAATAAAAATTATGACAGATCGTTAATCAGAAGGTTATTTTCAAAATAAATCGAACTATTCCGTAAACCGAAAAAGAAAGTCGAGTAGTAATTAACTTTTTTTAACAAATCATCAATTGTTATCCACTGACAGCAGGCAATTATTGCTAAGTTATTCTAAGTATATTCCACAAGAAAAACGTAATTTTTAGTTTACAAATACAATAACCGAGAAAAATTGGTTTATAATATTGTTAATAACAATAAAAATAGTGGATCGTTATCGAAATATCTAAAAAAAGTTTAAAAATTTGTTATTAACAGTCGATTATGCTAAAAGAACAAAGTTTAAATGCTTAAAAATATCCAAATAATGCATTTGTTTATTAAGTTTGTTTAAACAATTATCAAATGTTAGCAATTCATAGCAAGAAGTCATTGCTAAATAACTGTCTGTTAAGTTTGTGAAAAAAGTGAAATTTTATTTATAAATCCATAACATGATAAAAATGTGTTTAAATAATTGTTATTTACAATAAAAGTTATTAATTGTCCTTGAAATGCCCTTAAAAATTTAGAAGTTAGGTATTTACAGTTGATTACTTCAAAAGAACCAAAGTTTGTAGTCCAAAAATAGCCAAATTATGCATTTGTTAATTAATATTGTTTAAACAATTATCAATTTTTATTGAATGACCAAATATGATACTTAGGTTTCATTTACAGGTAATATATGATCGATTTCGTAGAAGAAACTTTATTTATTCCATCATAAATACCTGATATGGATAATTGTTTATAAAACTTGCTTATAAAATAAGGAATTATTTATGAATATTCATTAATTCAACTAAAAAACTCTTTTTGTTCATAAAATGTTGAAATTTAGTGTGAATCAGATGACGAATCGCTTCCGATCCCCACGAAACCATTTTCATTCACTTATTTGTTTATAAAAAATTCAATAAATTTTTAAAAATTTGTGTTGCTATTGGACGTCTTTTTTGGATAGCTGCTTCATGTTTTCTATTTTTACACCGGAATCGAGATAAACTTTATCCTTCGTTTTTCCTGTGTTATTTTAAGTCGAAAAATTTTTGGTCTTAATTAAAATGTTTGAACCGTTGCGAACTGCAGTTACCTTTAAATCGGGGTGATATTTTATGATTTAAAATTGTAGGGAATTGGCTATAGAATTTCGAATCTTTATTTTAACGAGATGCATTATTGTTAATAATGCGGTAGCACTGGCTAGTTTACTCGAATGCGAACTATCGTGAGTCTCGCCTTGGTGATCGCCCCCCCCCCCAGCCTTTGACCCCTGGGGGGTGTGGGGATACAGCAAAGTATCCGAGTACGTAATGTAGGTACCTGGTACGTACACCAAAGGGCATGGAATTATGCATTATGCCGAATGCGCCTGCTAAGGAGTATGATCGCATCCACGGCGATCTAACGGAGATACCTAACCGCGAAGGGAGATGATTTCATGATTCGCGATCGAGGATCGCGGTAACAAGTCGATCGTGACTCGCAGCTTTGTACAGTAGCTTATTCGCGAGTTGTTGGCTGAACGAACCGTGTTCTCATTGGTCTACAGGGGGAGCTACCACTTTGCTGCCACTTATCTCGACGTTCGACTCTAAATCGGTTAAACGATCACTGACTAGATTACATATATAGTGTAATCTATGCTGAGAAACCAACCGTTCAAAATAGTGTACACATTGTAAAATGTCCCCGCGAGACATGATTCCCTTGATTGGTTGGGAACGTGGACTATAAATTGAAAGAAAATTGAAAAGAGGCGGAATGTTTTAGCGACTGTGTAATTATGATTTATATTGTCGATAGAGAAATGGAGAAGAAACGAATCAATGGCAGAAAGTTCAATTAAATTTTAAATCCCACCGATGGAATGCGGCAAATTGAAAAAAATAATTAATTTAACGTTTTAAATAGTATTTTCTATTGAGGTCAGCAGTTCGCAACGAAAAGTTTTCATACTTTTTTCACGAGTTCTTAAGATCAAAAAAGACCCCGTACAAAGAAAAAGCTAGCGATAATCAGTCCAAATTCTTTTGGCAAATTTCTTATATTTTTATGAAATACAAAATAAATTAATGTCAGCAAAATCTACTGAGACCTTTTTTCTTCATGTTTTGTGCGGTTGTCACCTTAACCATTCAAGAAATTTCCCCTATTCCAACTTCAAAATTTAAACTTCAAGAATATGAAGTTCTGAACGTTCAAATGAACGAAATATTTATTTGATTTCATCACCTTAACCATTCAAGTAATTTCCCCTATTCCAACCTCAAAATTTAAACTTCAAGAACATGAAGTTCTTAACGTTCAAATGAATGAAATTTTTATTTGATTTCACTTTAAAATCAAATTTTTTCTAAAATATGGGGTTATTAGCAAAGAAACTACACTGTACAAAATTTTTCCGAAAAAAGTTTGCCAGCTTATAATCCGAACATTTTGAAATTTTTCCTAATGCATTCGGAAATAATTCCGAAATGTAGTTGTAGATTTATTTATACGGTCTCCTAAGCTTTACGAAATATTTCCAAACTTTTCGGAAATTAACCAATATATTCGGAAAATTTTCCAATATTCTCGGAGAAATTACCCATTTGTGCTTGGAAAAACGTGTATCCGACCTTTTTCGGAAAAATTTCATGCTACTTAGTCTTAAAAATACCTAATTACAAATTTACAAATTACAAGTTTACTATTACATTACAGTGTAATTTAATGGTAAAAAAAGTTGATGATGCTTCTTTTTATTTGTAATTGGAACACTATTTCAAGATAAATTTGAATTAAGAAAACAAATTTCATTCACTTGAACGTTTAGAACTTCAGATAAAAAAAAATTCCTCATTCCAGGCCCAAATGTTTTTAACAGAAAATAGTCGCATTTGACCAGAAAAATAATGTATAGAATGCAGTGGTTTTCGGAATCATTAAGAGGATGCAATTTTTAGGTAATTTGCCTCGTCGAATGCGATTTGAAAAAATTGTTATCTGGAAATTTGTGAATATTTAAGGAACTTGTAGCTTTAGGGGTTAAAACTGTAGATTTTCGGAAGTCTTAGGGACGAAACTTTTTAAAATATATTTTATTGTCAAGTAAGATTATTTTAATTTGAAAATGTAGATTGTCGGAAGTCTTAGAGATGAAACTTTTTTAAATTTATTTTGTTGTCAAGTAAGTTATTTTACGTTGACATATTTTTTGTTTCCCCAATTACAAATTTTTGTTGCTCCAGAAAGCTTGCAAATTACAGTTACCTTTGTATTGACCCTTTTTTAAAAAAGTATCTCTTTTCTGCTACAAAAATTAGAATTAAAATTTGTAAAATATTAGTAAATTTCGCAATTCGCTCATCAAATTTAATGCAAATTTTTAAATAATATTTAATATAATTCAATCCTTGGGGTCAATGAAAATAAACGAGTGGAATTTAAGTGATTGTTTCGGAAAAAATATACATATGCATTCAGTTTCTAAAATACCTTGCACCAACAAAAAACAAAAAATTTATTTTCCGTGTAGTTTTTTTTTACAAGTGTACCAACAAAGACAATTTTATTCCATGTGCTAAATTTACACTCCTGGGATAATTTTTATTGTAGGTTATTTTAGCACTAGATCCAGTGCTAACATAAAACTTTGTTTTTTCTGTGAAACTTTTTTATTTTCTTGAATCAACTACTAACGGTTTTTGCATTCGCTCAAATAAAATATAAGGCTTGCCAGTTTTCTGTTGTATTCTTTAGAATGCAAATTTCGAATTTAAATTTTGCAAGCCTTCTGAAATAACAGAAAATTTTCTAGAATTCTATTGTGTTTTCATTTTATTCTGTTTATATTTCTATTCTATTCCTCCGTTAAAGTAAACTCCTTATACTCTTTAAATCTGAATCAGTTAAATTTAACTGATTATCAGTTAAACCATGGCTGACTTCTTGCTTTAGCAATAAGTGAAAATTAACTTATATTCAGTTAAAAATTAACTTATATTCAGTTAAAAATTAACTGATATTCAGTCAAAGATTCATTGATTTGCAGTCAAACAAGTTACTGAAATTTAAGTAACCGAAAAATTAATTGATTTTTCAGTTAGCAACATAACCTGCGTGAGGTTTGACTGAAAAATTAGTGAATTTTTATTGAAATTGGAGTTAAATTTTCACTGAATGAATCAGTGACTGACTTCTTGCTTCTGAATTAGTTATTTTTAACTGATCCAGATTTAGAGAGTAAATTTCTTCATTCTCTGACGGTAATATTATTACTCAAATATTTTCAACCCACAGATTTACTCTCTTGGTAATATTTTAATCCACGCTCTATAATAATCATAATAATACCCTAGATGATATTATGTCAATATCGATATGCCACAACGCAATCCCACTGATCATAAAACCTAAAAAAAATTACGAGAAGGGAAGCTTTTAAAGCAAAGAATCCTGGATACGGATATTCTCAAGGAACTTTACTCTTAATAAGATCTTCCCTCTGATTTCCTCCAGCCCTTATGTCGGACCGTTTCCCTAGGAGAAATCGGATCGCATGTCTGCCTGAAATCTGTCCGCCATCTTGCGGGATTTTTTCTTCGACGAACGACGAGCGGCGAAAACCGAGACTGCGATTACATTCCCTTATAAATATGCAAATATGGCGGCTTGTCGGTGATGGAGAGTGAGGGGAGGAAAAGGAGTAGGAGGAGGTGGGGAAGAAAGAGAAGGAGGAAGAGGAGGGACCAGGGTATCGTGGGGGACTTAGGGGTAATGAGGGGGAGGGCAGTAAAAATAGAGAATATCAGGGTAATAATTATTGATTAGGTATTCGTGACCGACTCACTATTACTAGACTCTCGTGAATATAAGTATACGACCGTTATTTTCTCTTTCTTTCTCGCCACCTCCCTGTTTTCCTCCACCTCAACCTCCACCCCTTCTCATTCTTCAGCCACTTGCACATGCATAACCCTCGATGGAGATGTCTCGAAAATTTATCGCCACCCTGGCAGTAAACGAACGAAATCTCCATTCTGGAACGACTGTTTTCTTTTATCGTTCTCCTACTGAAATTCTCCTGGGAAAGAGGTGGGAGAAACGTGCCACTTGGACATAGAGGAGTAGAAAAGCGAGAGATAAATAAGACCGTGACACTCATATCCACAGGAATTTGTATCTCTTATCAGTGTTTCGGATCTGTTAAGAGATTTAAATTATAATTTGTACTAAGTAGTCTGGAGTTTATAAATACAAATGTGCTGGTGTCCCTCTTCTTATGTTGGTGAGACTGGTAGATTTTTGGAGGCACGTTGTGAGCACAAGTATTCTATTTCCCACCCTGATAAAACTGATCATACTGCTCTTACTAAACACTATATTGATACTGGCCATAACTTTGATTTTGATTAAAGGTGTGCAGTATGTCGAAACAGTTATTTTTCGAGTCGACGCAGTTGAGAATCGGGGTACCATCACCCAAATTTTAATTCTCTCAAAGTTTATTTTCCCCAAAAATTGAAACAAAGAAGTTCGAGTTTATAAGATAGGAGTGCTCGTTATTAAAAGTCAATGAAGTCGGTAAACGACGATATTGAAAAACGAGTAGATGTCGCGTCAAAGCACTTTTTGAAATTAAAGCTAATTATATTAAGTGCAGACCACATGTCATGAAGAGAAATAACCAGTTTGACAAATATTAAGTTATTTTAGCGCTTTTTAACAAAAATTCATATTTTTAAAGAAAAATCATTATCCCTTGATGGAAAATTACAAGTTTGTAAAATTTTAGGTTATGTTAGGATTTTTCGAAGGAAATTAATACTTTTATAGAAACATAAGTACTTTTTGATGGAAAATTAAAGTTTGTAAAATTTTAGGTTATATTAGGGTTTTTCGAGGCAAGTTAGTATCTTTATTGAAAAATCAGTACCTATTGATGGAAAATTACAAGTTTGTAACATTTTAGATTATGTTAGGGTGTTTCAAGGGAAATGAATACTTTTGTAGAAACAAAAATATCAATTTTTATTGAAAAACCCTAATGTAACCTACAATTTTACAAATTTGTGATTTTCCGTCAAAAGGTATTGATGTTTCTATAAAAGTATTTATTTTCCTTGAAAAACCCTAACATAAACTAAAATTTTACATAATTGTAATTTTCCACCAAAAGATTCTGATATTTCTATAAAAGTATTAATTTCCCTCGAAAAACTCTAACATAACCTATAATTTTATAAACTTGTAATTTTTCATCAAGAGGCTGATTTTTCAATAAAGATATTAGAACTTCCCTCGAAAAACCCTAATATGTATAACCTAAAATTTTACAAATTTTAATTTTTCATGCAGTTTTTTTTAAATATCACAAAAATATTAAACATTAATTTTCAAAAGTTCTTTGTTTTTTACAAATATAAAATCGTGTTTTCGAAAAATAGTAATAAAACATGAAATGTTAGCTATTTTTACTATACTTATAATACAAATTTTGAGTTTTATGCTTCGAAATTTGTTAATTATTAGTTTACTTGAATAAAATTGAAGACATGATAATGACAACTCGTTAAAGACCATTTGAAGTTGGCTCCCTAAGTAATAGTTAAAAGAAACTTATTTAGGGGCCAGCTTCAAATGGTCCTTACCGAGTTGTCATTCTTATGTCTTAAATTAATGAACCATTATCAATGTTTGTAACTTTTTGCATGTTGGGTTATTGCGCGAAAACTTTTAAAAGTAGCTATAAATACGATTATTAGGATTTTCAACTCTCACTTTTTTCGAAAATTTGATATGATATACATTTTTTTAAGTCCGATTCGTCCTCCGCGTGTCCAATATAGTAAAAGACAACTCTCTTTGAAAAATAGTTTAATCCTTCATTTTTCAGTATAATAATAAAAGATCGGCGATATGTATTTAAATTCAGTGGGTGCGCTCATGTGATTCATCTTTGCTTTAATAGGAATCGCATAGGGCCTTGTTTTTCTCTCCTAAGCACATGTACTTTTGAAGATTATGTAGTATGAAAGTGAAATTCAAATATGCTACTGAACAATGTATTTCTGCGTTGCGTGCGTGCGAGTGTTTTTTAGTTGAATAAGTTAAAATAGAAGTTAGGTTAAAGCTAAGATTGCATCACGTGATATGTTGTTGTGAATTGTACATAGATGTGATTATGCCTGTTTATGTATCACACTTCTGTTACACGTGAATCTGTATCTCCACTTCCGAACGTCAAATTTTTTGGTGGAGTGAGGGATTTTTCATATGGTGATTTTCAGATTCTCATATTCAGATTCTCATATTCATAGCTCTACGGCTATTTGGAAAGTTTCTTTCAATTTTTCGAATTCATTGTAATAACATCGTTCTTTATTCGCTTTTCAATTTTGATATAATGAATATCAATTTCTCGTAGATTTCATACTAGTTAATGTAATATCTATTTCATTTATTCAAACGAAAATATGAATTTTGGTGACTGAAAAGCATTACATTAATTTTTTATATAAATGTCCTCTTTTCCCTATTTTGAAACAATGATATACTAAATTTTAGTTGGCTTTTATCAGTTACTCTAACGAAAAGTCTCTCAGTGTTTGTATGTTTTGTACAGATTTAATAAATGTTTTTTTTTTGACTGATAAGGGTCCAAACAGTGAAAAAAACGTTTCAAAAAGAATTATCGCTTCTTTTCTTTTGACCTTCATTTCCATGACTGGTGTTTCACTCCTTAATATAAAAAAGATTGAGACTAAACATACAACATAATTTGTACTGAAATGAATGAGGAGTTTATAGGAAATGAATGAAACGGAATTTATGACAAATTATATCAAAAGGAGTTTACATTTTTAAAAAAATCATTCACAGATAATTGAAGGCTTCTTTCACGACATTCGTAAATGCGCATTATTCCTTCCACGAGGGAAATAAAATTGAAATTGCTTTGAAATGCTCTCGTCAATCCTCCCGTGCAAATCAATTAGAGCTCACCTTAACTTGATGTATTTCCCCACCGTATAATTTCCAATCCTTCGATACCATTCACCCTATTTTTTTCCCTCGATTTTTCTCCCCCTTTTTTCTCTTACTTGACTCTCAAAGCTCCCATTTGCGATGCACACATGATTGTCTATCCCTGCATTGTAGAGACTGTAACAATATGGGGCGGGGTATACGTTTACCTTCGCTTATTAAAATGGACGGGTTTATCAAGTTTTCAATACATCCATTTCCGGAGTATATGATTGTTATAAATAAATTTTACGTTCAAAAGTGGCAACAGATATAAAATAGCGGTGAATAATAGATAAGTGACTCGTTGATAATTGCTGCTTGATTAATCGAATCCTCTATTTAGATATGAATAAGTTAGTTAGGTTGGAAGGCTTGGATTTAAAGTGACAGGGTAAACAGGAATTCAGTTCAGAGATTGATGAAGATAATTTTGTTTTAACGGAAACTGTGTGTGTGTCTATATATAT
>JBAGKK010046072.1:0-10289 GCA_037177015.1 Euceroptres primus
CATGCTCATCGCACGATAACCCAGTCAAGGAGCGCCATCTAACATGATGTTTACGAAGTTCAATTTGACAGATCAGGAGACCTTTTTTTTCTTAAAAATGATTGAAAAATTTTCAGTTTACTAGATTCTAGGGCCAATGTGAATCTTTTTAGTCGGGTGTTTATCCTTTCGGGGGGCTCCGCCCCCCGAACCACCTGCAAGGGGCTTCGCCCCTGAGCCCCACTACGCTTAATCCCAGTTTCTTTCTTATTTACTGTGTCGTCTCACCCTTGAATTTCATCATTTTGAGAAGGAACTTCTCATGACAGGTGTTTCAAAAAATAGTATGAGATGCACGTGCGCTTAGGTGATTCACGACTCGTGTGGCAAACTTCACACTAGTCGTGAATCACCTACTTCGCGCACTAGCATCACAATATATACTATTTTCAACACGTTTGCGACTCATTTTAGCAATTTGCTGCGCAATTCACCAAGTAATCGCGACCATTACAATCGTTCAGCAGATTTAGATTTAAGTTCGCTTTATACTTAGCTCATAATTTGATTTGTACTAAAGGGCTCTGCCCGTGCACTGTTCCTAATAAATAAATAAATAAATAAAAGTTGCTTACCTAGCGGGATTCGTGACGACATCATCTACAACCGTTCCCGCAGGAGCGTTCTGTCCCTGGTAGAAGAATCTTGTGTTGATCTTCTTTGTAACGATCAGATACGCCAATCTCACGTTTGCGATGTCTCCTCCATAAAGACTGGCAAGTTTGATCTTCAGTTCTTCGACTTCGATCTCATGGACAAAAGGAATTTGTCCCTCTCCGACTCCGTCTCGATAGAAGATGATAGTCCCTGGCAAGGTCCCGTTTAGCTCCTGGTACTTACGAACCGCTTTGCACATGTTGACTCCCAAATCGTTTGAGAGTTCTTCGCCGGTTGTATGTGGGCTGACCGCACTGAAGTAGCGACTGAAGTTCTTATCAAGCGACGCTACCAGAGCACCTGAAATTATTTGCATTCCAGATTTAATTTATTTACTTAATTTCTTATTTTGTCTATTGTGCCTATTTTATATTTTTAGGTTTCACAAGAATAGGGGAATAAATTATATTAAATACAATCTACGTTTCCGCGTGAGACAACAAGAAACAACTTTACTTTCGCTCAGAAAAATAATAGGTTGGATCAACCAAATTTTTTGCTTGATTCTAACAAGAGCTCGAAAAATAACTCAGTGGATTCAACCAAAAAATTTGCAACTATCAACAATATATTTGGTAAAGTTAACAAAATGATTTGACCAAACGCTTAGGTTGATTCAAAGGCTTTGATCAAATTAATTTTTTACTTGATTCTAACAGAAGATCGAAAAATAACTCAGTGCATTCAACTAAGAAAGTTGCAACAACCAACAATATATTTGGTAAAGTTAAACAAAATGATTCGACCAAACGCTTTGATTGATTTAAACAAACGAGTTTGGTCAACTCAACAAAAATTTGGTTCACTTAACTAAAATTTGTATTGAAATCAATCGAATTTTGTTAAATAAACCAAATTTTTTGGTTGGAACCAAACGATTTTGCTGAATCAAGCAAATTTTTTGGTTTGTATTTGATTTATTACGTGTATTTTGTGAATACTAACCGAAGTCCCGTCCTTTGACAGTTTTATCATGGCAGACGTCAAAACCTGCAACCATGATATTGCCACTCGGGATTTCGACCGTCCATCCAGCGCCGCCGAGTTTGCAATTCATCTGAATTGCAATTTTGGTAGCAGCAGTCAGATTTGGCCTTCCTTTGGCCATGATGGTCTTAACTAAAACGACCTGACTCAAGCAAGGTCTGTCGACGCAGCATTTTTTCTTGATGGCCGAGTATCGATCGAGATTGTTGTTTGGTACAATGCACATGATAAGCTGCGGATTCGATCGGCTCATGATATTTTCCAGCATGTCTGTGTAGCAACTGGAACGATCGCTGTGGATCTCGGCAATTCTGGGCTGCTCGACTCGGAAACGCATTCCACTGGAAGCTCGCATAATACTGTTCACTAGTTCCTAAAAGGAGAAAAAAAAAAGATAAATGTAAATTGAGAATTTTCGTCCGGGTTATCAAATTTAATTTGAGATCTTAATACACTCATCGCTCGTAATAAGACCGGCCTCGGGGGTAGACGGCACTATAATGGGTACGATTAAAATCCAGTTTAAACCGGATTTAAAGCGATGAGCGAGCACAATTTTGAAAGCTTTGATATTGAAATGTTCAATTTTGAAAGCTTTGATATGGAAATGTTCAATTTAGAACATTTTCAAATTTTTAATTAATCAGTTTCAAATACCTAATTCTAAAAACGTTTAATTCTTAAGACTTAATGTAAAATTGTAAATTTCTAATGTTTGGGTTTTAAAATTTTATTTAAATCTACAATCTTTAATTAGGCAGTGCCTAGAATTACGGAAATTTCCGTGTAACGAGCACAGAATGTAGCATGGGCCGATGTGTCTTACGAAATCTTCCGTAACACTAGCCTGCGACCCTTTTGTGTTGTATGCTAGTTGTACGGAAATTTCCGTATAAATATCCTCGACCTTGTAATTTTAATTATTTTACTTTCTTACAGAATTTTTTTTTACTATTTAACTATTTTCATATTTACCTCCGTTAATTTTTAATTATTTATTGCAAGTACAAATGTTGTCCCATTTATATATTTTAAATTTAAGGCTTAAAATGAACAATTATTTGAATAATTAAAAATTAAGAGGTTCACAATTATACAATTTTAAATTAAAAAACAAACACAAAAATCAAATCAAGATAGCATCATTCAAAAATTTAAGAATTTAAATTTGAAAATGTTCAATTCAAAGCGTTCAAAGATTTATTAATTTAGATTGAAATACATTTTAAAAATTGTTTGATTTCAAATTTAAATCGTTCAATATCAAATTAAAAATCATTTAAATCGAACAAGTTTTAATTCAAAACGTTTAAAAGTCAATAATGTCGAATTGAAAGCATTTAAAATTAAACAGTTTTGAATTAAATCGCTCCAAATAAAATTAGAAGTTTGCTGAAATTTTCATTTTTGAAGACGATCTAATTTGAAAATTTTCACATTCAAACATTTCAGTACTTTATTTTGAATTGAACCAATTTTGATAGCATTAAAATGAAAATTGTTCAATTATATTGAAGAATTAAATTTAAAACATTCTGAAACCCTTGTATTTTAAATTATACAATAACAGAAAGCTTCTAATTTTATAATATGCAATTCTAAGCATTTAAAAGTCACAATTATTTAGCCTTTAACGCTCAAAATTCACAATTATTTAACATTCAACGCTCGGAGATTGAAATTTATTAATTTTAGGTCAAATTAAAGAAATTTCAATTTAGAATGCTTGGTAGTGAAAATTTTTAAGTTTAACGGTCTAAAAAATAAAAACTCTTTACTTTATCAGTGTTCGATTTTAGAAGTGTTTAATTCTAAATGATTCTTATTTTTAAATTTAAAAATTATCGTAGAATTATTCAAAAATTGAAGAACTTAAATTTTTAAGAGCTTGAGGTTAAAAAATGTTCATTTTAAAGCGTTACGAATTTTATCAATTTAAATTGAAATATATTTTAAAAACTGTTTAGTTTTAAATTTAAATCGCTTACAATACTATTTCAAATTAAAATGTCTAAAATTGCACAATTTTTAATTCAAAAAATTCAAAAATCAATATTTTCGAGTTAAAAGCATTCAAAATCAACCAATTGTGAATGAAAAGAACTCCAAATAGAATTAAAATATCGTTTTTATCGCGCCTCTATTGAAACTTCGAGTTTCGGTACCTGTAGAGCGGGTTGAAACACGGTATTTGCATCCCTAGGGTTGAAACATTTTGTTTCAACCCTAGGGCTGAAACAAAATATTTTCAATTAAATTTAGAATTTAAAAGGTCCTGAGACCCTCGTATTTAAAATCATACAATAATAGAAAGCTTCTAATTTTATAATATGCCATTCTGAGCATTTAAAAGTCACAAGTATTTAGCTTTTAACGCTTAAAATTCACAATTATTTAACCTTCAACGCTCGGAGATTAAAATTGATTATTTTAGATCAAATTAAAGAAATTTCAGTTTAGAATGCTTGGTAGTGAAAGTTTTTAAGTTTAACGGTCTCAAAAATAAACTCTTTTTGACACAGTGTGCGTAAAATGCATTTTTACACACCCATATTAGTGCGTGAAACAGCTTATTACACACCCACTAATATGGGCATGTAAAAACGCATTTTACGCACACTGTATCAAAAAATATCGTATGCAACTCGTGTGTACGATTTGCACACGCGTGTGTAAAACCGCATTTTACGCACATGTCGAGATTATAACAATCTCGATCATAAATAAAATTCCCGGGTTTTTCCCGATAAAATAAAATTCCTGGGTTCCTCCCTGTTTTTTCCCGGTAAAATAAAATTCCCGGGTTCTTCCCGGTTTTTTTTATTTCCCAGTCCGCTAGATACCCTGATAATTAATTTACTTTAAAATTTAATTTAATTTTATAATTAGTTTATGACTTGGTCTTCGATTTAAAAAATATTCAATTTTAAACACTTCCAGTTTTTAAATTTCTATAATCTAAATTTGTCCGTATTGTTTTTTTTTAAACGTTGCGCTTTGAAGGTAACTTAAAACATTGAAATCTTAAAATATGTTTAAAAACCTCAAAAAATATTGAATCTTATTAAGTTTTATTAATTCAGTCCGCATTTAAGGAGACGAGAAGGGGAAGTTTCTTAAAAAAGGGGTAAAAGGAGGACAAACACGGGAAAGACTCTGAAACCTTTGAGAATCTTATTGAGTTTTATTAATTTAGTCCGCATTTAAGGAGAAAACAAGAAGGGGAAGTTTCTTTAAAAAGGGGTAAAAAGGGGACAAACATGGGAAGACTCTGAAACCTTTGAATCTTGAGTTTTAAAAAAAAATTCAAGACAAATTCAAGGAGAAAATGGGGAAGTTTGTTTTAAAAAAATGGTTAAAAGGGGGAAAGACTGTCAAGTCTGTAATAGAACCTAATTTCAATAAATAACTGTAACGAACCTGGCAGTCACGCTTCATCCTTTGGATAATAACGATTACCCAGTCCCGAAGTTCGGTAGTCACCAGCATCTGATTGGATCTGACTTCTGCGTCCCAATTATTTCCCCTTGGGGTGAGAGCCATTCCATTGGCCATTATGATTTTGTCTCTTGCAATCACTCGTCCTGGACAGCTGATCAGTTTGTTGTCCAACATGAGGCCCCAGTCATTCAACTCTTCGACAACTTTTGGCTCGCCCAATAGTCTGCGATTGAAGGACATCAATCTCTCGATACGAGCGCGTGGCTCGAGTTTCGTATGCGTAGCCAACGCATTCATCGTCTGGTAACTTGATCTCATCTCGTCAGTTAAACCTGGAAAATTAAATCAGACAAATGTATAGATTAAAGATTTGTGAGTTCATGATTTTTCAACTGCGACATTTTTCAACTGCGATATTTTTACACACGATTCTTCAACTACGACATTTTTATAACATATAAATAATTCAGTGTCTAAAATTTGTTACCAGTGGTTCTGCAGAGTTCTGGCACGAGGTAAACAAGCTCTGCTTGTCCGGCTCTTCGGTCCTTGGGTTTCGACCGGGACACCAACATCGGCTGCGAATCGTTTCTAATTCGGATGTTGTACTTCTGGGAATAGTAGTCTTTGTAGGAAATGGAGTCGCCGTTTCGAAGCTTGAAAGTCGACTTTGGTTTCACGTCGTAATCCACGTCGTCGACGCGGTACGTGTTGTTGTTGTAGCCGGTTAAAACGATCTGTCCCATGATCTCCTTCGAGAAGAATTTCTGAGAAGCAAAGCACAACATTATTTCTACCGGAGAATATTTTATCTTAATCGTTTATAATGTTGGATGTTAATTTTGGCTTTGCCAAAATTATTATTTCCATCAAGGGTCAATACAACCCCCCACTGAGAATTTTATCTTAATTTGTTAATTTTTAACTTTAGTAGTCTGGACACAAGATTAGAAAATACCCCAGTAAATTAAGGATCTATTCCGGTTTTCAGAATAGAAATATTTAAGTTTCCATGAATAAAAATCCAAGAAGGTTTCAATTTTGTAGAAGGCTAAAAAGTCGTTTATCTCTCAATTAAAAACGTACCCGAAAGGGTTAATAAACAAAGTAAATAAAAAAATACTTGCCTTGTACTCGGATTTGTAGTTTCTGTAAAATAGTTCGAGCATATCCAAAACTGTGTCTTCTCGCATAACTTTGTGGGTGATTTCCGCGCACAGAAGAATATTGTATTCACACTGACGAATCGAAGTCAGATATCCAGGCCAGAGTTCTACCCTGAATTCTTTTATTTGTACCTACAGAACAAAAAAGAAAAAAGTGCAAATAGTTTTAAAATTGACTGGATTAATTTATTACAAATATAAACTGCAGATATAAAATTAAAAAGTGGCCGCATAATTTGATTTTTAAAATTCCATAACTTTTCCATAGACAATTTTTTATTTTTCCGCATAATTTGATTTTTAAAATTCCCTGACTTTCCCATGACCAATTTTTTATTTTTCCCGAGTATTAATATTTAAGCCTCAAGAATCTGAGTTTTAAATTTAAAATAAAAAATTCTATAAAACCACTTCATCAAATAATCTTGAACCACGTGAAATTCCTTTATATCCCATGAAATCCTCTGAATTAAATCTCTCAAAATTTCTTGAAATCCCTTTCAAGCTTGTAAAAGCACTAGAAATTCTTTAAAAATCCACCAAAAATTCCATGAAATCTCTCGAAGTCTTTTAAAATTCCTGGAAATTTCAAAATACTGCAATACATTTATTTTTCTTCTTGATTGTAGAGCAAATCTGCAATAGATTTCAGAAGATTTCAAACAAAATTTTAAGACAGTGTCCGGTATTACGGAAATTTCCGTAAAAATAGCACACGACATAGTATGGGTCGAGACTATTGGTACGGAATTTTCCGTAACAATAGTTACGGAATTTTCCGCAACAATAGTTACGGAAATTATAAATAAGATTTATCCTTAGAAACCTGTAAAATTCTTGTAAAGGTAGCCCTAAAATTTGTCATTGACTGTTGGGCTTAAAATGTTCAAATAAATAAATAAACAATAGCATGTTCCCCCTGTGTATTGAATGCTAGTTATACGGAAATTCCCGTAACAATATCCACGGGCAAATTTTGAAGCATTTTGAGAGACTTTAAGAAACTTCAAAACATTTCAACAAATTTCAGAAGTATTGCAAAAAGATTTTAAGAGATTTTAAAGAATTTTAAAAAATTTCGAGGAACTTTAAGCTTGTCAAAAGATTTCAAGAAATTTTAAGCTTTACAAACGATTTCAAGAAATTTTAAGCTTTTCAAATGATTTTAAAAATTTTAAGGTTTTCAAATGATTTCAAGAAATTATAAGCTTTTCAAAAGATTTTTAAAATTTTAAGGTTTTCAAATGATTTCAAAAATTTTTAAGGTTTTCAAAAGATTTCAAAAAATTTTAAGCTTTTCAAAAGATTTTAAGAAATTTTAGGTTTTCAAAATATTTCAAGAAATTTTAAGCTTTTCAAAAGATTTCAAGAAATTATAAGGAATTACAAAAGATATCAAGAAATTTAAAGTGATTTCAAAAGATTTCAAGAAATTTTAAGTGATTTCAAATGATTTCAAGAAATTTTAAGTGATTTGAAAAGATTTCATCCGATTTCAAAAGTGAACAACTGATTTTAAAATCCGATGTAATCTCTGGAAATTTCTTAAAACCCCATGAAATCTCGTGATACCTTGTAATTCCTAAAAAATAGATATAAAATCTTGAAATACCTTTAAGTTTCTAAAAATCTTTTGAAATCCATTGAAATTCCTGAAAATTCCAATAAATATTTTGAAATCCATTGAAATTTCTGAAAATTTTAATAAATCTTTTGAAATTCATTGAAACTCCTGAAAATTCCAACAAATCTTTTGAAATGCCTTAAAAATCCATCTAATCTCTTTAAATTCCTCAAAACTCCATAGAATTTCGCGAAATTCGTTAAAAATCTCGAAATCTCTTCAAATTCCTAAAAATACCTAAAATCCAGTAAAATTCCTGAAAAGTCCGAAATATATTTTAAAGTCCCAGAAATTTCAATAGATCTATTGAAATCAATTAAAATTTCTGAAAATTCCAATAAATCTTTTGAAATCACTTGAAATGCCTTAAAAATTCATCTAATCTCTTGAAATTCCTCAAAACCCCATCGAATTTCGTTAAAAATCTTGAAATTCCTTTAAATTTCTAAAATCCAGTAAAATTCCTAAAAAGACCGAAATATATTTTAAAATCCCAAAAATTCCAAGAAATTTATTGAAATCCATGAAAACATTTATAATCCTTTTCATTTTTCCTAATTTTTTTTTAATTCTTTAAAATCCTTAAAAATTTATTGCGAAAGATTTCTAGAAATTTTAAGCTTTTCAAAAGTTTTTCCAAGAGATTTTGGGGATTACAAAAGATATCAAGAGATTTTAAAGGATTTGAAGAGATTTCAAGTGATTTCACCCGATTGCAAGAGTGAATCCGTCGATGAAATCCCATAAAATCTTTAAAAATGCCTGAAAATTCAATTTAATCTCTGGAAATTCTTTAAAACCCCATGAAATCTCGCAAAATACTTTGTAATTCCTGAAAAATAGATACAAAACCTTGAAATACCTTCAAATTTCTAAAAATCTTTTGAATCCATTGAAATTTCTGAAAATTCCAATAAATCTTTTGAAATTCCTGAAAATTCTAATAAAGCTTTTAAAATCCATTGAAATTTCTGAAAATTCTAATAAATCTTTTTAAATCCATTGAAATTTCTGAAAATTCCAATAAATCTTTTGAAATCCATTAAAATTCTTAAAAATTCTAATAAATATTTTCAAATCCATTGAAAATCCTGAAAATTCTAATAAATCTTTTGAAATCCATTGAAATCCCTGAAAATTCTAATAAATCTTTTGAAATCCATTGAGATTCCTAAAAATTCTAATAAATCTTTTGAAATTCCTGAATTTCAAAATTTCCTAAATTCCAATTTAATCTCTTGAAATTATTCAAAATCCCATAGAATTTTGTGAAACTCGTTAAAAACCTCGAAATTTCTTCAAATTCCTAAGAATATCTAAAATCCAGTAAAATTCCTAGAAAGTTCGAAATATATTTTAAAGTCCCAAAAATTCCAAGAAATTGATTGAAATCCATGATCCACCCGATTAATTTTTTGAAACCATTGAAATCAGTGATTAATTCAATATTTGCCACATATACTTCGCAAAACTTTTAGCTTTTAAGCCCATATAATTTCAATAAAATCTCAAAAAGTCGCTTTTAATCCCATAATTTCAATAAAAATCTCAAAAAAGTCCCGGACTTTCACAACTTTTTAAAAAAAAATCCCTGATCAATAAAATTTCAAAAGTCCCTTTTAATCTCATAATTTCAATAAAATCTCAAAAAAGTTCCTTTTAATCCCATAATTTTAATATAATCTGAAAAGTCGTTTTTAATCCCATAATTTCAATATAATCTGAAAAAAGTCGCTTTTAATCCCATAATTTCAATAAAATCTCAAAAAAAGTCGCTTTTAATCCCATAATTTCAATAAAATCTCAAAAAAAGTCGCTTTTAATTCCATAATTTCAATAAAAATCTCAAAAAAGTCCCGGACTTTTACAACTTTTTAAAAAAAATCCCTGATCAATAAAATCTCAAAAGTCCCTTTTAATCCCATAATTTCAATAAAATCTCAAAAAAGTTCCTTTTAATCCCATAATTTCAATAAAAATCTGAAAAAAGTCGTTTTTAATCCCATAATTTCAATATAATCTGAAAAAAGTCGCTTTTAATCCCATAATTTCAATAAAATCTAAAAAAAAAGTCCCTTTTAATCCCATAATTTCAATAAAATCTCCAAAAAAAGTCCCTTTCAATCCCACAATTTGAATAAAAATCTCAAAAAAGTCCCTTTTAATCCCATAACTTCAATAAAAATCTCAAAAGTCCCGGACTTTCACAACTTTTTTAAAAAAATCCCTGACCAATAAAATTTCCCGATTTTCCCATTTTTTACGGTCACTCTGGATTATAAAAAACTTTATAAATATTTAAAGTAGTCCGGCTATTGGATCGGTCACGTTTAAACGTCATTTTTTTCGTTTTTTTCTACGAAGAAATGTGTCCT
>JBAGKK010046083.1:0-10288 GCA_037177015.1 Euceroptres primus
ATATATATACTTTATTGTAAGTAACTTTCTTTAAGCTGAACAACAAGACATAATGAAAATCCACAACTACTCTTCAAACTACTCTTTTCCTTCTTCTTCTTCTTCATCTTCTTCTTCAATCAACTACTGACTCTAATGATTAAATTTTATAGAAAGCTTCGATACATATTTCGAGAAGATAGCTAATGGATCAGAATCCTGGGAATTAGATCTTCAAAATGAAATTCAACATTGTTAAAAAAAACTTCGAAATTTAATAGACATTTGAGTAAAGTCATTTGCACATATCGTCAATTAAATTTAATATATCATTATGTTGTAGAATTGATATACATCCATATTAAAATTAATGTATTATGTAAATGAGCCTTTGAACACAGAGGTATATTAATTGGACATTAACTTTAATATGATTTTAATATACAGTATATTATTATTAATATATGGGTAAAAAATTTTAATATGCGAAAGAATTTCCCTGAAATCAATTATTCTTACAACAAAGTTTTAAAATTACAGTAAAGCAGCGGATTTTTCAAAATTTCTGTTCATTATATATTAATCTATTTTGAAGAAAAATTTTTAAAATACAGATTACTTTACTTCAGTGTTGTTGTAAAAATAATTCATTTCAGGGTAATTATTTGGCATATTGGAATAAAAAATGTTAAAGGAGGGGTTGCAATAAGGCTTGTTTTAGGCCTCAGAATTAGAAAAAAATTTTTTTATGAAAATGAAAACTCGAAAGTGTCCGATATTTTTTGCCCCACATTCGTCTACTTAAAAGACATTATTTTACGTCAGAACAATTTAAATTAAATGATTTTTCGAGAAGATAAAAAATGTTTTCAATTTACAATAGACATTTTTTATATTCTGCAAAAATCATTTAATTTAAATTGTTCTTATGTAAAACCATGTCTTTTAAGTAGACGAATATGGAGAAAAAAATCAGACACTCTCGAGTTTTCATTTTCATAAAAATTTTTATTTTCTGATTCTGGGGCCAAAAACAAGTGTTATTGCAACCCCTCCTTTTATTAAATTATATGAGAATAAAAATTAAATTAAAAAAACGACAATTAGGTAAAAATCATTATAACTTACATGTTTTTGTTAAAAATATAGTTTAATAAACTGTAAATTTTCTTCAAACGAGTAACATTTCGTAACATCTTTAAACAAATTATATATTTTAATATTTTTAAACCATTAAAATGCTTTTGAGTACACATGAAGAATGAGATCAAGTGGTTTTAAACAAAAAGAAACAAGGCGATGACAGTAAAATAATGTGCTTTATCATGTCTAGTGTTCCTAAATGCTCGAGAATTTTTATTGAGCAAATGCTCTTGAGAATATGCTCGGCATTTAAACTCAAACAGAACATTTATAGAGAATTTAAAAGAATCTAAAGCATTTATTATTTAAACACATATATCAAAAATTAATTAATTCATTTTTTTACAATTTCACTGTATAGTGCTATTAACATTCAGTTGTTTTATATTATATACTATTTCATGGGAAAAACGTATTTTTCATTACATTTACTTCTTTTATAATTTGAATTAGGCGCCTTTTCTAAGTTTAATTCTTTAATTTTCGCGCGAAATTCAAATAAAGCTGTAGTAGGTTTTAATAAAATTAGATATTTATGTGTTTATAATTTGAAATTAAACGTACAATGTAAATTGGGGCACATTTCTGACTTAAAAGTTAAGGGTATTTGATACGTAATGATGTCACAAAGAACCGACCGATTTTTTAGTTATATTCAGCGGGATCATTAAGAAAGAAATGCAAATATAATACTGAAATTTGAGGAAATAATAAGAAATATAACAAGGAATCGATGTCTCATGCGTTTCAACTTTTATTTTGAAAAAAAAGTATCTTTGAAAATTTTTTTTTGCAATAAAAACGCACCACACATCGATGCCTAAATATATTCTTTATTATTTCCCAAAATTTGACCATTACAATTGCATTTCTTTCTTAGTAAACCCGCTGGATGTAAATAAAAAATCGATCGGTAATTCGTGACATCATTATGTATCACATACCCTTAATACAAATACAAAAATATGACTTTTTAATTCAAATTCAAAATGCTCATAAATGCTCAGTAAATGTTTAAAGCACAATAAAGTTGAGCATATTCTCGTGCCCACGAGAAGTTCTCGGAGCATTTAAACTTTTTAGGACACTAATCATGTCAATTGTTTATAGAGTATTATAATTAAATGAAAATGCGCTTGTAAATTTGGTCAATTCCTGCGGTAGGCGATAAAAATTTGCATCATAACTACGTAGACGCCTCTTTCCTCCGAAGGCACGCTTATCTGGAGGATAAGATTTCTGGAGGATTCATGCAGAAAAGCACTCTGGAAAAAGATATATTTTTTAAAATTTACCTTTGGAATAAAAATATATGTTTTATAAGTCAAACATTTAAAGTATATTGTGGTTACCTTTGAATGAATTTCACAGAAAGTTGGTTAAAAATTTTATATAGAAAAGAGATTTATGAAAAGATTCATACATATAAATATACATCATTTAAATATTTTACTCACCAGATAACCAACATTTTATAAGGAAAGCTTCACTCGTCCTTCACTGAGTGTTGGATTTATAATTTATATTCGTAAATCTTTAAGAAAAAGAGAAGAAACATCAGAATATGAACACAAATTATAAAAACCATTTATAATTTTTGATTATTGAAACACTGAAATATAAGATTCTATGTCGGAGACCGGGTAAATCGGTAGAAATCAAACAGTCACTAAAAACCTTCAAGCAAAACTAGTAACCTCTAATTTTTTGTAACTTACCAAAACAAGGGTTTGCAACTCTTTTTCGCGTGTGCGGAACTCCTGGCGAAACTGATAACCTCTTGTCTCACGGCAAAGATACTATATACACTCACGGTAAAGATATTATAAATACACTTATTATAAATTACACTCTCGGTAAGATATTATAAACACTTCATGTTATAAACATGCAAGGTCCCACGATACATCGTCAAAGATTAGGTTATGTTACAGAAGCTGGACCGGAGACTTTGCCCGCGGTTTTGCCAGTTTTTGCGCGAAGATAAATGCGCAGAACGTTGTGCGCATATGATGGTAAAGGTAAAAGTATCCTATGTTCATAGTATACTTGAATTAATATACGCGTATTTCAATATTGCAACGTATGAGTATATTAATTTAATGTTCGACACACGTTTATTAAAATTAATGTACTTTCGTATATTAAAAGTATATTAATTTTACAAACATTTTTAACAGTGAAGGGAAGAGTGCTCCGGAAGGATTGTATCCTAATGTTACCAGAAGACCTGGTAAAGTTCTCAGACATCAACATACGTCGCCCGGCTGGCGCGTCTTCAAGCAGGGAACAGGCAAAGGGAGTGTAGGGTCGTCATAACTACAAATTGCATCGTTACACGCAAATTACGCGATTACAGTTCGCCACTCAACCACCAGAAGGCGCTATACCCTGGAGCGCGTGAGCTCTTTGATAGCGAGAGCGAGAGAGAAGAAGAGTAAAAGAAAAAGAGAGTTAGAGGAAGAAAGAGAGAGAAAGACTTCAACTACTGTTTATACTTTTAGATTGTAAGTTGCGCGAGGCTCTCGAGCCCAAATTGCTCGCGTCATTGAATTTTCATTGCCCAGTCTCGGTCGCGGTTGTTCCATTCCAATGTCTTGACTGGAATGTGAGTCCTCTTTCTTCATTTATTCTTTCTGCCTTTCTTTGTCGCATACTTTGGCGCGAAAGAAAAAGAAACCAAAGTGGAACGAAAAGTACTTTGAAACCTTATAAGGGTGGCTCGTGCCTCAAGCTCTCCCCTCCTTCTTGAAACGGGGTTAAACGACCATCGGACGATAAACCGAGTAAAATGCACTTTTAACGCTTCTATTTTGATATTGTTTAGTTTTCTTAGAGCTTTTAGAAAAACTTTTATAATTTAGATACACATTTTAAATGGCTTTTCCGTATTTAAAGTATGTATTTGTAATTGCCATCTATTCATGGAAAAGTTCTGATGATAATGTACAGATAATTGTGATCTCTAAATCTGAATTAGTCAAATTTGCCTAAATCATCAGTGACTAAATTCTAGCTATGGCAATTAGTAGAATTCTACTCACAGTAAATCGTGAGACATTATTTTAATCTGCAGCGATATTATTTTGATCTGAAGTGGATCACTACTCTATTATCACAGTATTTTGTTTTGCTATTTCTCATTTTACTGCAGTTTAAAATGATACCCAAGGATTTTCTGTGCTGATACTTAGTGGAAAATTACTAAAATTTCAGTAGTTTTCCACTGATTCACCAGTAGAAACAATGAATAATCATTTTTAGTAGAAACGTTAACTGAAATTTCAGTAAGCATCACTGAAACTTCAGTTATCGTTTCTACTGAGGAATCAGTAGATTCGTTTAGAATCTTAGAAATCTTAGAATTTTAGAAATTTTCGACTAATTGTCAGTAGAATTCTACTGATTGACAGAGCTAGAATTGAGTCACTGATGAATTTAAAAAATTTGACTAATTTAGATTTAGAGGGTGTGTTTTGTCTGTAAGAATAAAAAAAAAAGAAAGTGTTTTGAAATGCAAACGAACGACAAGAAGTGAATGTGTACCAGCTTGCTTACTCATGCTTAACGTTATCGTTTCATACACTGATTTCCGCTGTATCGACTGTGTACATTGGTCGATTCGAGAGTGCTGCGACGATCGAGTGGACGTGTGAAAATGAATTACGACTTACGATCGTCGTACTAAGCAAGTCATCGATTCAGTTCGTTCATTAAATCGATAAAATCGCGCCAAGTGTCGTTTCTGATCAAGATGCAAGTACTTTTCAATCACACATGTTATCACAAAACCATTCCAATATTTTAAACCTCTTTAAACCTCTTTATCATTTTAAACCTTTAAACCTCTTTATAATCCTAACAAAATCTTCTTAACAAAAAAAATCAATATTCAATAATAAAAAGTAAGATTCAATGTAATAATGGAGTAGGTTTTTAAAAATGGGATGTCTCACAGAGAACATCCTTTTCTACTAATCCTTTTCTAATCCTTAGCACATCTGATATTAAGTATAAATAATAACAAATAACAAACATCTATGGAAAAATTATGAAAAATATTTTTAAAAATTTCATTATCTGATCAAAATCAACCTTTTCTACCTAAACTGAATCTCGTGTGAGTATAAAATCAAAATCAACCTTTTCTACTTATTCTCTAAATGAGAATCAGTCAAAATTTTCACTGATTTCATTCAGTGACCCATTTCTAGCTAATTCATCAGTGATTTTTGATTGAATTGCAGTCAATTTCACTGATTTCATTCAGTGATCCATTTCTAGCTAATTCATTATTGAATTTTGACTGGATGAAATTGAATGAAATTCAGTCAAAATTCAATGATGAATTAGTTAGAAACGGATCACTGAATGAAATCAGTGAAAATTTTGACTGATTCAAATTTAGAGAGTAAACTGAGTCTCGTGTAAGTATAAAAAGTAAGATTCAATAATGGAGTAAATTTTTAAAAATTGGATGTCTCGAAGAGAACAATCTTTTAATATGATAATAAGTATATTAATAACAAACAAAAAACAAATATGGAAAAATGATCAACAGTATTTTTGAAAATTACATTGTAAATAAAATATTTCTGTTTACGTGCATGACGTCCGTAAAATTAAATTCCTTTTATAGGCTCGAATTCGGAATTGACTTTAACTCCGATTTTTAACAGTGTGTATTTTAAATGTAAATTACGTGTATTTTAGGTTTAAAATCTCGTGTTTAAAGCGGACATATGACACGTGTTTTACACATGCATTTGGTGTAAAATACATTGTAATATACGTGTTTTATACGTATGTTAGTGTTCCCGACACAGAAAAAACTAAGCATAAAATTTGTTGCAGGTAATTTTTATGGGGGATAAATTTTTATTCAGACAACTTCACGACTTTCCAAATGCATGTATTGCCATGGGAAAACAAAAGAAAATTTAACCGATATTTGGGTAAAATTTATTCCGTGAAGTTAATTTTTGTTGTGGGTAATTTTTACCCCAGAATCCAGGTAAATTTTATCCTTTTTTTCTGTGAGGGAAGATTCAATAATAAAAAGTAATATTCAATATTATGATGGGATAAGTATTTAGAATTGGGATGTCTCTCAGAGAAAAACCTTTTCTACTTACTCGAGTCTATAATAAGCGGATCCTACAAAAACATCTTTTTCTACTTAATCCTTAGCACATCCGATAATAAGGATAAGAAAAAACCAATAACAAACATTTATGGAGAAATGATCAGAAATATTTTTTTTTAATTACATTATCTGATCAAAATCAAACTTTTCTACTTAATCCGTAGCACATCCGATAATAAGGATAAGAAAAAAACAATAACAAACATCTATGGAAAAATGATCAAAAATATTTTTAAAAATTACATTATCTGATCAAAATCAACCTTTTCTACTCAAACTGACAAGAATATCCAATAATAAAAAGTTCACAATTTTTTCCACTTAACCGAATTCTCGTCTAACAAATAACTTAAAAGGAAGGTTCACAAAACAAACTTTTAAACTGCGTAATTATGTTTGATAAAAAATTAAAGATAAATTGCAAAAGCGAGCAAGATCTTGTAGACATTTTTTTTATGTTTGATTAGAAAACCATTTCCGGTGAGTTGCAAAAACCGCGTAGACTGGAACAGGAGCAAGTTCTTTAATGGAATGGTGCTGGCAAAAACCGATAGGCAGGCTTGAGGCCTAATTCAATTGACATTTCTTCGTCTAATGAGAAGTTGATTTAATTTTAATAGGTCATGTTCATTATAATAGCTCCAGCAATTACCCTTACACAGGCTTGGGCCAACGGTTACGGTACATTGGCGTGAGCGTCTGTCG
Organism: Euceroptres primus; assembly: GCA_037177015.1. Taxonomy (NCBI): domain Eukaryota; kingdom Metazoa; phylum Arthropoda; class Insecta; order Hymenoptera; family Figitidae; genus Euceroptres; species Euceroptres primus. The sequence goes on from JBAGKK010046083.1 coordinate 6,974, forward strand.
CAACTGATTTCAGCCCGCTGCTACATACCTATATTGTAATCAATGTTAGGCCTCTGTATTCGAGCACACGTGAACGGCCAAACATAAAAGGCGCATTATGATCACTACTCGCACAATCTCGTTAGTAAACCTAATAATGTCAACCTATCCGAATCAAATCCGATAGATGACTTTGCACTTCATGATTTTTTCATTGCATTCTCAACATATGATTGTAGATAAGAATGCTTACAGAGAATTGAATTTATAATTTAAAGATTAATTAACCATTCTCAAAGGAGAGAGTAATTTACAAGATTATACAAAAAGAGTTTATATTCCTTTTCTCAATAATAAAATATATTATATATTCAAGCATTGGCAATTTTTCTACAGGCACTTCTCGTTTAGTTTGGAATTACTTTACGCGTCACTGACGACGAGGCGATTTCTTCAACGTGAAGCACCTCGGAAACTGTGCAAGATTACTCGTTTTCTTATGCCATGCCGGTAAAACGTGCTCAAAGGAAATGAACATTTCTACGAAATAGTTTCCGTGCCGCCAGCATAGGACCCCGATGTATTGAGTCACGATCGTGCTGCTCCCTGTCTCGTTTCGGTAATTGGATTCGAATAAAAACTTAGAATGACTCAAAGCAACGGTCAAACTAAAGGCATAGTTAATTGTCACTCTAAGAAAAACTTAAGACGAGTAGCCGAACCGAAAGCGATTCATTCCCCTTTGGTTCACACCTTCTTAGAAACTTAAAAAACTTTAAAAAGAGATTCAAGTAACAAATTCAAATTCTACAAGATTCAAGTAACAAGTTCAAATTCTACAAGATTCAAGTAAAAAATTCAACAAGATTCAAGTAAGAAATTCAAACAAATTCAACAAGATTCAAGTGTGTAAGAAATTTAAGTAACAAGCGTGTATGTATAATAAGAGCTATTTATTATGCAGAATTCCATCAAATTTCAAAAGGCCATTAAAGTCAACTGGTTTAGATAAAATGAATAAGTTTTTCCAAAGCGTCTATTTCATTAGCGTAAAAGCTATAATTAAAAGCAAATGTCGAATTACTCCAATGTAATGCGTTTCTTAACACTTTGAACGCATTCTTAATAACAGTATTAGAATTCAGTGCAGAAATGTAAAATAACTTCGATAGAAGGCACTTGCTGACACCTATTTAATTAATTCTAATAATACCATCTAAATTCAATGAAAAATATGTCAACTCATTAAATAAAAGATTTAATTAAAGACATATGTAAAAGTAAGCTAAAAGTGTGCAAATTTTTCAATTTAAATTAAATCTGTTTCCAGAGATTACAGAAAAACTCATCGGGGGTTCAATAACTATATCGTTTGGTCTCTGATTTATGAGTCAGGAGACCTTTTATGGTTATTTCACGCGTAATCGTTTCTCCTTATTAACAGTAACACTTGCATTACAGCGTGTAAACACGAATCAAGTTGAATGTGTGGATTATCGTGCATGTCGGATGCGAGAGGAAGGCCTGACGCCTGGATTTAATTGACCGTTCTTTGCATGAACGACGACAGCCACGTCGCAGCTAATTGCACAAATCAGACGCGATCGACAGAAACTCCTTAAGATATCAGCTTTTAAAGCAATCACAAAAGTTTCCTAATGGCCAAGAAATATGCTTAGACTACAAAGTTTCTGGAAATTCAGATCCATTTTCCAGTGTCTATTATGTCTATCTATCAATTATTTTGCAATCATACCCAGTATTGCGTCGCATAAGATTTTTCACATTTTTTTTTATGATTAGGTTGTAATGAGTTTTCAATGAGTGTACGATATTTCATCATTGAGTTATTTTTATTTAATTTTTCTTTGTACTAAAAGGAAGCTTTTAAGTAAGAAATAAAGATATAGTGTTAAATTTAGTTTGGATCTTAATTATTTATTTAATAATAGTTATTTCGTTTGGGTTTTAATAATAAAGTTTGGGTCTTAATTATTTATTTAACAATAGTTATTTAGTTTGAGTCTTAATTATATAGTTTGAGTCTTAATTATTTAGTTAACAATGGTCCTGGATTTAAAAAAAAATTTGTAGTTGTTTCACATACACGTATATATTCTACTTTATACTTATGTTTACCTCCTAGGCCTTGAATGTGTGTAACAAAATTAAGTAACTACTTTTAAAATCTCATGGTTCATATCCTTTTATACGATGAAAAAAGAACTTCAAATCAAAAATTACTAATAAGAAATTTAAAGCACAGAATGTCATTGAAACTCATCCTAGTCTCAAAAATGAAGGTAACACTGTATTTAAAACAAAAAACTAGATTAATTTAAAAAATGTTCTTATAAAAATTATTAATATCATGTAATTTTTTTAGCTCTAACACTGACTACCGATTCATTTCATAAATGTTGACTAATTTATTTAAAATATGGTAATTCATCAATGACTAATTCATCCAAATATTCACTCCAAAATGTAAATAACAACTAGGTAAGAAGATACTTCATAACCTTTATATTATTTATTTATTTATTTAACAATAGTTATTTAGTTTGGATCTTAATTATATAGTTTAGATCTTAACTATTTGTTTACCATTAGTTACTTAGTTTGGGTCTTAATTATATAGTCTGAGTCTTAACTATTTATTCAACAATAGTTATTCAAGTATTAAGTATAAACTTCTTTCTAAATTTTTAGAATATTAAAGTTTTATAATTTTGTTTTATTCATCCCTCTTTTATAAATTCTTATTTACTTTGAGTTATGTCAAAGGGTCGAACCTCCTTAATGAAAGTGATCGAAACAAGTGAGTTTGAATAGCTTGAACGATCATTTGCAGGTTTTGTTGTTAGTATGGAAATGCTTCATTATGCTTGAAGGAAGGAGACCCTTGTCGGTGATGATTATAATCCTTAATATCTTTAAGGTCTCTTAGGTGAAAGACAATGGGTCTTTATAAGGGTGAATAGCCCTCATAAAATGTTATACAAGAGTCAACAACAATCCTGTTAATCAGTGTTATACATATAATGAAAAGTTAATATATCTTATAAACAAGAGGGAAAAAACTTTCTGCAAAATTGTCATTGAGTAAAAATAAACTAATTGACTATTCTTTCTAACATTTGATCGACGTCAATTACCTAAATACATTTTATTGGCCTAATTTAACCCTTTAAAAAGTATTGTGAGAATTGAAAATGTGAGAAAGAATTGTAATTGCCTCCCAAATCGAACTAAATATATAAAGTTCGAACTAAATACATATAAAGACCTATAAAAAAACGATAAACTAAAAATAGAACTAAACGAACTAAATAC
>JBAGKK010046094.1:0-10287 GCA_037177015.1 Euceroptres primus
CATTAAAAAATGCATCGAAATCATATATTGATTTTCATTGAAAAATTTTTTACAACATTCTATCTCCTGATTTGTAATTTTTCAAAAAAAATGTTGAACCAAAAGATCTCGAAAACCTGACGTGCTGCAGAGAAATGAAGGCCAGATTCGGATTCAGCACACAAAACTACTCTGAAAATGACATATCTCATTCCATGAGCACATAGATCACATTTTCTTGACCAGAGTTATATGTTTTTGAGAATTAATCCAGGCATTTTCAATTTTTTCGAAAATTTTGAACTTTTCTTCCGCTTTTTAGTCATGAACTTTTTTTAGTCATGAGCATTAACATTCTTGTTGATGTTTATTTATTTTTTGTTTATAACTAATAAAATCCAAAAAGAAGTTCGAAATTTTAGAAAAAGTCGCAAATTCCTGGATTATTTCTTAAATAAATATAATAATAGAAAATAATACACAGTTTGAAAAATGATTTTTGTTGATGATTATTGGTTATCTAACTTTATTCTAAGAGAGGATAGTGATAAACAATAATAAAATGTTAAACAATTATTAAAACATCAAAACATCTTTAAAAAGTAATATCTTACGTATTAAAACCATTCGCAAAAAAACCTTATAAAAGAAAGAATTAACGCAAGAAATACGCAATCTCATTTTTGCTCTTATGGGGTTTTTTGGGACCCTATAAAATTCACTTATGAGGGGGGGGCGAAAATTCAAAAAGTAATTATCGATTTATTTAATTGTTCTGCATTACAGCATTTTTTATTTACAGTCGAAATTTACAAAATATTCTTCGTGTGATATCTGATTATGAAAATTTATTCGAATACAAAATTCTGTTTAACTTCAACAATTAGTTTCGTTATAAATAATTGTTAAAGTATTGAATAAACAAATAGACAGTTTTCGTCCTTTTTGAGCAGAAAAAAATTATTTTTCATCTAAGATGTGACAAACTATCGTATCAGACTTCTTCTGGTACGAAGTATTGTCAGCAAATAATTATTTTAAATTTAAGAAAAATGAAGTTCAAATTGGTTGAAAGTTCAAGGTTTTGGAAAGTTTTAAACAGTAAATTTCAAATACGGACCATTGACAGTGAGGCAGAGTGGGTCGAAAATAAAAGTTTTTAGAAATCAAAAACAACGTAGCACTGAAAATTTTTATTTCGGGTCCCTTATATAACATGTGTAAAATTTTTAATAAATCAATCAACATCCTGAGGTTTCCCGTGTTTAAATTAAGTTTAAGAAAATCTCTATTTCTAGAGTTTTGGCAAAATCGATAATATTAATTTTATTCCGTAAACTACATAAGATGTCCAATTCTCGAAAAAGGTGAGTTTCTAATATATTAAAATTAAAAAAAAATTAAAATCAAAATGTTTGTTTCGCTCTAGAAAATTTCTCGAACTCAACCTTTACCTGAAAAAAAATTAAGAAGACTTGTGCTTTAGAAAAAATGGCGTCGAGGTTTGCACGGGACACTGGCACTCGTATCGGCGCGTGATAGCTGAGATTTGACGATCGGTGGTCAACGTCCTGCTTGACACATTTCGAGAATCGTCGACCCCGATCGTTCTAATTTGGACCTTATCCCTTCTGAACTAGGTCAGTGCCAGAAGGAGCAAGGACCCTACTGCAACTTCACGTTACAACTACTTTTATTATTCTTCAAAATTATTTCGCTTTTTAGTTAAATTTTACGTATGTAGTAGTAAGTAAGAGCATTGGACCCTAGAAAATCGAAAAGCGCGCGCCTGACCCTGAGCGCGTACCCCACAAACGTTTGATAGTGATGAAGGACCACTAAGTGTTGACTGAGTTTGAATTAACTTGTCTCAAAAAATTTGTTTGCAAAGCAGTAACAAAAATTTCGGGTGGGCTGTACAACTTTCAAACTTTCATATCTTAAGGGACACCCTACTGCACTTCCAATGAACAATTATTCTCCATACATCTCTATTCTGACAAACATTTTTTCCTTCTTTAATGTCCATACCCTTATTCATAGAAGCTCTTCTATTTCTTCGACTTCTTATATCTTTTCGTTTTAGAGTCTCGCTCACATACTGTCACCATCCTTTCTTTGGTCTACCCCTGGCTACGTGACCATTCACTTTACTTAAATATACTTTCTTTGCTAAACTTCAATCATGCATTCTCTTGACATGACATAAATAAATTGCTTAAACAATTATGATTTCTAACTTAAAAAAATGATTACCTCACTCTAATTGAAAAGTGGACAAAAGATGGAAAATTTCCGAAAAAACCGCAACTTTCTAGCATTATTCTAAGAGAATAAATTTTTATAAATGATAATAAATTATTTCAACAATTATTAATGTTCACTTTAATTGATTATTTCCTCGCTCTAACTGAAAAGTTAAAAACAAGTTGAAAAATTCGGAAAAAACCACGACTTTCTAACTCTATTTTAAGACAAAATTGCTATACACAATAATAAATCATTTGAAAAATTTATGAAAACAACTAATTATGAGAAGAAAGTAATATTTTATGTATTAGAAACAATTTGTACTTAAAAAACCGCAAAAATCATAAATAGTACCAAGAACTCGCAAAACCCAATTTTCCGTTTACGGGCTTTTCTTGGGACCCTATGGGAAATACGTGTTATCATTTTTTTTTTCGAAAAAGGCAATTCTTTTTGGTGGATTCGAACAAATTTGGAGAATTAAAGCATGAAAATTCGAAAAAAAAATTTAGACGACCCTAATGTACATTCAGTGCTGCCGGAGTCGCAATATTCGAAAAAGTGACTTTATTCTATGGAGGGCCATAAATGAAGTTTGTTTATTTATTCCTAGGGAGTTTCGTATGAAACGTATCTACATTCATGTTACAGCTGGGAAGTTGAAATTTGTCGAATTCTCATTTTGAGAATCTTGACAAATGAGCTGCAGCAAAATTAACACACGAGGTTTTCTATGTGCTTTATGTGTAATGAATGTCGTTATTATTATTAAACTAGTTGTGTAAAGTTTGCATTGTTCCGTCGCTGCTGAAGTTTTCACTTCTGACACACGTGGTTTCCACGCACATTTTTTTCATTATAATGATAAATCTCGAAAAATTTTTCTCCTTAAAAGTGAAATTTTAAATATTATTTCTTTCTCTGAATTCAGAATTGTATTTTGCATTAAAATCGCATTGTTATTTAATCTGTCACTCCAAAACTCTATTCTATGATTAAGAAAATACTTTTTATGCATTTTCCAATCGCTATTTATTATAAATAATAAATTTGAATATTTTTATAATTTAAAATCAGCGCATCAACGTTACCCATGCCAATGCTCCCCCACTCACTGGTCTTCTCCAACTTCCGCTTCCACCATTTCCGTCACACTTTTTCGTCACACTTCCGCTCCTAACAACCGACTTACCCGACTGAGCTTAAAGAAGGTTTCACTTTAAAAACTATTCAAATCGGATGAAAATTGTGGTCTGGAAATGAATTTTTCCACAAATACTTTTTTTGCCCTACCGAACCGCGCCACGTTATACCTTTAAAGTACAAATTGTGCAAAGGCATCTCATTTTGTAATCCATCTTTGTTGGCTGGTCAGAAAAATCCATGCTTATATTTGGATATTTAAGGGTATTGGATAAACGACGTTGAAAATTGCCGACTGGCTCTGAAATTTTTGTAAGTCCAAACCCCCAATTTTTCCGCCAATGGAAAATACGAATATTTAATTTTAATTTTTATTGAGATGAAATTAAATTATACTTACGTGTACTTTAGTGATCTTGCAGTCGACAAAATTTTGTTAATTGTAGATGGGACAAAGTTTCGTCTGAAAGTATTTCATAAATTCCGAGGAAGCTAGCAGACGAAAATTTAAAAAGAGATGGTCGATAGGAGAAGGCACACTTGACAAAAATATATTTTCTGCACTACACCGACACTTTTGATGAACTCTTAGAGTCAACGCAAAATTCTAAGACTCTATTCTTTCTTATTATGATAAGAATTTGGTCATTTATTGCGGTAGACGGCGTCGAAGTGAAATATTGGGAAGACATAATCCAGAAAAGAGAGATCGGAAATCTGACGTCTGAGTTCATTCGAAGCAGACGAAACTTTATCACACTTGCAAACAATATATTCTCACTCACAACACTAACACTTTTGACGAAGTCTTAGTGTCAATGCAAAATTCTAAGACTTTATTATACCTTATTATAATAAGAATTTGGTCATTTATTGCAGTAAACGGCGTCAAAGTGAAATCCATTGGAAATCAATTCTGGATGGAGCTGCATCAATAATATGATGGAGAAGTACCTTGGAGATCCACCGAGCGGTCCTAAGAGATCCACTCTTCTAACTGCACTATTATCGACCGCTGCAGGAAAGCTGAGCTGTTAATTATTTTTCGTACTTATTTTATCAAGCTTTCCTTGCAGAAATAATGATTAATCAAAAAATACAAAAACAAGCCACCTTTTGCAAAGAGAAATGTGGAAAAAATGTGTGCATTTGTAATTCATACATAAAATGTGCACGCGAGGTTTAGAAATTTTGTACAAGTTTTTAGTTATAATTATGATGATAGTATTATTATATATTATCATAATATATAATATAATATATATGCTCGATGCACTCTTTGGCCAATTTCGAGAAAAACTGGTCAGAAAAATTCAAAGCACTGCATATGTTCATAGCGACATTGACTTCCAGATGATTCGATGACTCAGGCGATAGCGTTCTTGGCTTAGGAGCGGAAGGCTGCGCGTTCAATTCTCGGTGCTCACATATTTTTTCATTTTATTTAATTATATGCTTATTTATTTAATTATTTGTATGATTTATTAAAATTATTTATATATTATAATTTTTTAATATATGTTATTGACAATTTGCGTATTTCTGACTTTACATATTTCAGTGAGTGGTACAGATATTTTCGAGAAAAATTTCATCCCATTATTTTTCAATTATATTATGGCTAAATTAGCGCATATAATATAATAATTTTCTTTCCGCAATCGGGCCTGCTGCTGATAATAATTATACCTAACTAAAAACTTGTACAAAATTTCTTAATCTCGCGTACACATTTTATGTACGAATTACAAATGCACACATTTTTTCCACATTTATTTTCGCAAAAGCTGGCTTATTTTTTTATTTTTGATTAATCATTATATCTGTAAGAAAAATTTGCTCAAATAAATAAGAAAACTCAGCTCAGCTTTCCTGCAGCAGTCGATAATAGTGCAGTTACGAGAGTGGATCTCTTAGGACCACTAGATGGATCTCCAAGTAACTTCTCCATCATTTTATTGATGCAGCTCCATCCAGAATTGATTTTCAAAGGATTTCACTTTGACGCCATTTAACGCAATAAATGACTAAATTCTTATTATCATAAGAAAGTATAGAGTCTTAGAATTTTGCGTTGACTCTAATAGTTCGTCAAAAGTGTCGGTGTCGTGCAGAAAATGTATTTTTGTCAAGTGTGGCTTCTCCTATCGACGATCTCTTTCTAGATCTTCGTCTGCTTCCTAGGAATTTATGAAATGCTTTCGGTATCTTGCTTCACTTGGTAGATTTTGACTAATTTAAGACCGTTTTCCAAAGCTTGTTTAAGTGCACGATAATGAAGAACGTATTTGCGCTTGGGTAGGAGAGTAGTTAGCAGTTTCTCCTGCGTTGACCCTGGCGGTTTCGAACCATTATGGGCATCGTGAAGTTCTTCCGGGTAATCTAAATCTATTTCCAAAATATAGCCAGCAGATAAATTATCGGGAATACTAAAGTTAATGTCTACATTCGGGACCCACTGGAAACCACTGTGAGGATGTCATTGTATTATTTAGAGTAAAATAAAATTGTTCCTTCCCTCCAAATTTTGTACAAATTTCGCGGATTATAAAGTGCGCTTCAGAGCCAGTAAGTTTGTAGAACACTTTAGGTATAGTTCGGGAATCTTGATAATTTATATTACAATCTTGATGGGCTGGTCCCTTATATTTTCCCGTTAAATGGCAGTGTTCGTAAACGTCAGTCTCACCCGGTGCTATTTTCTTCTCGAAAGTGTGCCACACAGTCTCTTCCCTGAAGGCTGTCTTTTGCTCACGTGTAAGATCATCCATAGGAATTGGGCATAGGAAGGCGGTTTCAACATCTTCAGCTAATTGTCCCAATTTCTTGGTGAAGCACTTCGTAGGGTCTTCGCCTTCAGGGCAAAAAATATATCCAGGCAGAGAATCGTCATAGCTGCATTTTAAATAATATCCTGTACTGAAGATTTCATGGTGTTGGAAAACTTCAGTATATGTACGTATATATTTTTAAATTCTACCTGTCGGGTTTCGGTAGATTAATTTTATAGTGGTTTAAGATCTCACAGTCTTCTTCGCGGCGGAGAATTTTTTTCCACTCGTAAAATAGTGGAAATATCTAACGCAAATGTGTTTTTTACACTTATGATTCGGCAGCTGCTTACTAATGTGTCTAGAAAAATCCTTTATCCGTACTAGGGTGGTTCACAAAAAACTTGTTTTTATTTTTCAGCGGCCGTATCGCAACAATATGTTCCTTTGTAACTCCTGATTTTTTCAGATTTTTAAAAAAATTTTAGAGGTTGCGAACATAAAATGTACGCAAAAATTAGGATTTTTGTAATTTTTGATTTTAAAAAAAATATACATATCAGTTTTAGAGAAATATCTTATATATGAAAATTGTAGTTAGTGCAAGGTGTCCGATTGAAAAAAAAATAATGGACGCCGGTAAAAGATATAAAATGTACGATTTCTTATGAACAGGCAAACGTCAGAGCATAAGTGTACCCCTAAACATTTTTTGTAAGGATTTCCAAAATTCTAGGCCCTTCTGCATGCAATAGGGCAAAATATAGAATAAATATGAGATGAAAAACTTCAAACCTGGGCACCAAAAAAATATTTAAAAAAAAATAGGCTTTAAACGAGGATTTTAAAATATTTTTAAAAATGGCTTTATACAAAGCTTTTAATGGTTTCTCCATTACTGAAATTTGATAAAATAGCAATATGCATATATAAAAATCAGAACGAATAACTTATTTTATATAAAATCATTTTTAAAAATAGTTTCCTATGTTCACAACAAACATACAGTTGAACAATTTACACTTCTTTTGTGAGGAAAAATGTTATATATTATAATTTATCAATACTTTCTTATATTTGCAAGAAATATATGCTGTTTTATACATTTTAACTTTCATTAATTATGCATAATAGGGTGCGTCCAGAGTGGGAGGTTTTAGTTGACGTAGTTTCAGTCTTAAAACAGTCTTAAATTCTAAAACTTAAGACAATGCGCGTGCATCGTATTGCCAAACACGTAAAAATTTTGTTCCACTTTCGTTCGGGTAGCCAAGGAAAAGATGGCCGACTATTCACTGTAGATTTGTTGGCAATACGATGCGCGCGCATTGTCATAAGTACTAGAACTTACGACTGCTTTAGGTTAAAACTATTAAAACTAAAATTACTGTAATACTCCCATTGTAGACTCACCCTTATACAATTTTGGAAACCGTAATATCTATAAACGACTTTTACTTTGGCAGCATAAATAAAGCATTTGCCAAATGCATGATTCGTTTAAACCAGGAGTGTATATTGTATATTGATATTTTAGCAACTTTTAATGATGAAGAAACCATTAAAAGCCTTGTTAAAGAATTTATTTTTTTAAAAATATTTTTGTGCTGCCCGGGTTTCAAATTTTACATCTCATTTCCATTATATATTTTGTCCCTATTGGATAGGGAAGGTCCGAGAATTTTAGCAACCCTGACAAAAAAGAGTAGATACTTGTATCGACCAACAGTAACAGTTAATAAAAGAAGTGTAGACATTTTTCGATTACTAGTCCAGGTTTTATTAAATTCAAATATTTAAGAAATCTCTCGAAACATATTCGAAGTTTCGACCACACATCGGCAGTCCTTTTCAAGATAAATGGTTATGAGACATAACCTATAAAGTTACAATACACACAGAATGATATCAATCTACAAATTGTTAGATAACTTAATAATATAATAATTAAACATACAAAATGTGCAAACATACCTATGTGTTTCTGGCGATGTTGACAACTTAAAAATTGGAAACGAGTTCTACAGGCATAATTTTCGTGAACGAGATATAGTTAAAACCAAAATTTATTTTAAAAACTTAATTTTTATGTACATATAAAAACAAGAAATAGAACAAAACAACAACATTATGCCAAACCCCGCCTACGGGGTAGATACAGTATTATAGATAAATTAATAGACAAATTTTGAACGCCGTTCTTTCTGCGCCATGTCACCGTAGGCGAAGTGAGATATCAAACATAGAGCGAGAGGCATACACAACAGAGCAAGGATGGCAAGTCTTAACGATGTAAAAGATTTCCATAAAAATTCTTTTATAATAAGATGGCTCTCTAGTTAAAATAATTTAATTTTCAAAATCAAAATTATGTTTAAATTCTATAGCATGTTAAGACAGAGCGGTTCTAGTAATAAGTTTGTCGCAGTCACTTTTGTGTTCTCTGATTCTTGTCAATATATATATATGGGACGTTCTTTGTCAAACGGAACAAAGCTCTGTCCAAAATTCCTGTGAACGGATTTTAATGATCTTACGCCTTAAATGTTCGTTACTGATCTCTCTTTCGAGGCGAGTGTGACCTTTTTAAAAATTCCAAAATGGCTGCTCAAAATGGCGGCCGAAAGACCGCAAAAAATCGAGATTTGCAATTAAAAAGGTTGTAAAAAAATAATGTCGATGGATCTCCTTGTTTTTGGGCTTAAATTGTTGGGATAATGCCCCTCTAAAAATTCGGTCATTTAGGTTAATGAATTCCAACATGGCGGATCCAAGATGGCGGCTAAAACCTCAAAATCAAACAAATTTCTTTAAAAATTATTGGATTAACGCCGAATTTGGTTTGCAAGGGTTAGTTAGGTCACTGATCATGAATCTCAAGTCAGATTGGCACAATTTTATAATAGTGGATCAAATATGGCGACCCAGATTCTCGAAAATTGACCGATTTACACGAAATAATGTTTACGGATATTAAGGGCGCTTATTATTCAGATTCGCAAGGATCATGATGGCAACCTAAATTTTCGGAAATCAACCGGTATTTTCCCATGGTTTTCTTAAAGTAAAGAATAAGAATAATTTAAAACAACCATAAAGTTTAGAATTTTACCTACATCTATGGAGTGAGATGAATGTTAGTTTGATTCAATGTGTTCTTTGGAGTCGGAGTATGTTAGAACGATTCTACTTTATAAAAGCTCTCTGCGTTTTACAGGATTGAGACTGTCATCATGTATATGAAGCCCGCATTATTTTTTTAAAGCTTTTTGTACTTTTTGTTGTTGTTTTTTTTAACTTTTCTCATTTATTTTGAACTTTTTTTATAATTTTTCGTATGTTTTTTGTTTTGTATGTTTTTGTTGCAACATATTTACTTTTTTTAGCTATATTTTGTTGTTGGTAGGATTTCAGACGCATTAGAGTATCTAAATGCAGTAAGCATTTTATCAGAGGTGACCTTAAAAGCATGACCTTTAGATATGTGATATTGTACACTGTACTCAGTACAATATTGTACACGAAATTTACGTTTTAAATCAGTTATAACGTGAGAAGTTATCCGATCTAGTAACGTCTACAAATATGTGATGAATATCTTGCAAAATATTAGTTAATCTTAATCTAATTGTTGATGTGCGATTGAAGGCTCGGAAAACAATTGAGAGTGTTGTACAATACGAAAAACAACTGAAAGAGAGCATCCGCACTCCTACCTACTGTTTGAGTGCTCGTTCAGTTGTTTTTCCAGCCTTCAATTTGCACATTACGAAGTGGATTAAGATTAGCTGATTTGATGTCCAATACTTAAGTGACAACAATGTCGCAGCCTACAGAAAAAGTTCGTTTAGATAGATGTTATAATTCATTCAATAAAGAAGGGCATAAAGGAAGTAATTTGCGCCGCGTTTCGACTTTATTCTTATCCAAGCATCCACTTATTCCTGAAAAAGCTGTGATTTGTTCAAATTGTAGAAAGGAGGGCTACACGAATTTCTCAAACTTATCAAACTCTTCTGTAGACGATGAAATCTCAGAACCTGAGGAAGATGAAAGACCAGAGCCATCTAAAAAACTTTGTTTATCGAGAGAAGCTAAATTGGAACAATTAATGGATGGACTGAAAGAAAAGTTTTTTTCTCTT
>JBAGKK010046105.1:0-10286 GCA_037177015.1 Euceroptres primus
GATTGGTTATTCCCTCTCCGTATACCCCATTTGACGATATTTGACGATAACGGTCATTCTGACCGGCAGAGGGTTAAACCGGCCGAGAAACTGCAGGAAAATAGTTCCTGTACTGAAGTTTTCCAACATGATGAAATCTTCAGTATAGGATATTATTTGAAATACAGCTATGACGATTCTCTGCCTGGCTATCATTCCTGCCCTGAAGATACAGACCCTACGAAGTGGTTTGCCAAGGAATTGAAGCAATTTGCTGAAGATGTTGAAACCGTCTTGCTATGCCCAATTCCTATGGATAATCTTACTCGTGAGCAGAAGTCTGCCTTCAGAGAAGTGACTGCACCGGGTGAGAAAAAAGTTCGCGATCACTGCCATTTAACTAGTAAATATAGAGGGCCGGCCCATCAAGATTACAATATAAGCTATCAAGATTCGCGAATTATACCTGTGGTGTTCCATAATCTCACTGGATATGACTCACACCTTATAATTTGTGAAATTTGTACAGAATTTTAAGGCAAAGTTGACCTCCGCCCCTTGAACAAAGAAATGTATATTTCTTTTACGAAATTCGTCAAGGGAAGTGAGATCAAATTGCGCTTCATTGACGTTTTTAGGTTTATGGCGTGATCACTAGAAAAACTAGCCTCTTACTTAGAGACCTAGAAAATTGTTAATTCCGTGTTCTCTAATCTAAGTCAGGAAAAAATTGAACTGCTTAGACGTAAAGGTGTATTACCTTATGAGTACTTAGACTCGAGAAGGCTAGTCTATTGGAGACACAATTGCCACGGAAAGAACAATTTTATAGTACTCTAAATGATACACATATCTCTGATGAAGACTATGCGTATGCGCAACACGTATGATCTGAGTTTAGCTGTAAAAATCTTGGCGAGTACGTTGATTTGTATATGAAAACAGACGTGTTGTTACTTGCGGATATCGTCGAAAATTTTCGAGAACAGTGTCTGAAAGCGTGAGGTCTAGATCCAGCATACTATTATACAATTCCTGGTTTGACTTGGAATGCCATGTTAAAGTATACGAAAATAAAGTTAGAATTCCTCACTGACATTTTTAAACTCATGCTTATTGAGCTAGGTATTAGGGGTGGAGTAGGCCAATGCTCTAACCGCTATGCCGAAATAAATAACCCATACATGGAAGTTTACAATGAGAATGTTGAGATCATTTACTTGTCCTACTTTGACGCCAATAACCTGTATGGTTGGTCAATGGCGCAATAGCTTTCCTATGATGGTTTCGAGTGGGTCTTAAATTTAGATATTAACTTCAATGTTCCTGATGATTCACCTGTTGGCTATATTTTGGAAGAAGACTCAGAATACCCGGAAGAGCTTCACGATGATCATAATTATTTGCCTTTTTGTCCTGAGCACTCGAAACCGCCAGGGTCAAAGCAGGAAAAACTGCTAACTACCCTCCTACCCAAGCGCAAATACGTTCTCCATTATCGTGCACTTCAACAAGCTTTGGCAAACTCGTCAAAAGTGGGACGGTAGGTACGGTGCAGAAGCTCTCCTATCAAAACACAACTTCCACAGCCACGCAATCTTCAGTGAAGATCTCGTAGCTGTGGAATTGAGAAAGACCTAGGTTTTGTTCAATAAACCGATATACGTAGGGCTTAGTGTGCTGGATATCTCGAAGACTTTGATGTACGATTTTCATTATGGCTACATGTTGCCAAAGTACGGTAGTAACCTTAAAATGTTGTATACAGACGCAGCCTGCTTTAATTATCAGGTTAAATGTCTAAATATTTATGCTCAGTATAGTTAAAGTATAGTTAAAGTATAGTTAAGTCATAGTTAAAGTATAGTTAAGTTATAGTTAAGTTATAGTTAAAGTATAGTTAAGTTCTAGTTAAAGTATAGTTAAAGTATAGTTAAAGTACAGCGAAGTTATAGTCAAAGTATAGTTAAGCTATAGTTAAAGTATAGTTGAAGTATAGTTAAAGTATAGGTAAAGTGTAGTTAAAGTATACTGAAATCATAGTTAAGGTATAGCTAAGTTATAGTTAAGCTATTGTTAATTCAACATTAAACTAATATTAAACTTATGTATCAACTAGATGTAAGGTTTTTTTTTGAAAAATAAAGAATACTATATGTACATATTATGTTGTTGTTTATTCCAAATCCATAAATATATTTACAATGTTAGCTTACAGTCTATACACACTCATTCCTATTTACAATTTATTCACAATCCACATCCATTCTCGTATCTTCGAATTCCCTGAATCTATAGTGACCCCATGCCAGAGTATCGGTGCTGTTTGGCAATAGTTGTATGTCATTGTAATAGCTGTTTGTCATCGAAAATATTTTACATTGTTTTAATGTTTCGACGTTGTGTAATCGCGATCTAATTACGTACTGCGTTCTACTCTGCGTTTTAATATTTTGTAAGCAGTCAATGTAGTCGTTAAATTTTATATCTTTTTTGAATACTCCAGCCTTTACACCTTTCGCTTTCTTTAAAAAATCTTGGCCGTTGACTCGCACGCTATACATTTTACTCCGCAAGCCAATAAACTCTGTTAAGATTTTACCGTTGCTTTCGTCTTTCATAAGACCTAAAATCTTTTTGTTGGCTTGCGGAATACCGTAGATGTTATTCGTTGGGCAGTCAGATGTGTCGAACTTGCGGATATCTTCTTTTATGTCCGCATAAATATTTAGACATTTAACCTGATAAATAAAGCTGTCTGTTTCTGTATACAGCATTTTAAGGTTACTACCATACTTTGGTAACATGTAGCTATAATGAAAATCATACATCAGAGTCTTGGAGATATCCAGCACACTAAGCCCTACGTATATCGGTTTATTGAACAAAACCTCCGTCTTTCTCAATTCCACAGCTACGAGATCTTCACTGAAGATTGCGCGGCTGTGGCAGTTGTGTTTTGATACGAGGGTTTCTGCACTGTACCTACCCTCCCACTTTGTGACGAGTTCAACGTCCACATGTTTGCGCACGTTCTCCATTGTTTTTTCATATACCGCGTTGTTCATGAATCTAAAAAGGTTCTTTTCAAATTCGTTACTTGATTTTTCTCTTACTGAAGTATTTAAATCTGAATAGGATTTTAGCCAAGGAGATTGATTGAATTTAAGAATTCGGTGGATTTTGACTAATTTAAGACCGTTTGTCAAAGCTTGTTTCAGTGCACAATAATGGAGAACGTATTTGCGCTTGGGTATGATCATCGTAAAGCTCTTCCAGGTATTCTAAGTCTACTTTCAAAATATAGCCAACAAGTGAATCATCAGGAACATTGAAGTTAATATATAAATTTGAGACCCACTCGAAACCACCATAGGGAAGCCATTGCGCCATTGCTCAACCATACAGGATATTGGCGTCAAAGTAGGCCAAGGAAATGATATGACCATTCTCATTGTAAACTTCCATGTATGGGTTATTTACTTTGGCATAGCGGATAGCGCATTGGCTTACCTTACCCCTAATACCTAACTCGATAAACATGAGTTTAACAATGCCAGTGAGGAGTTCTAACTTTATTTTCGTATACTTTAAAATGGCACCCCAAGTCAAGCCAGGAGTTATATAATAGTGTGCTGGATCTAGACCGTACGCTTTCAGACACTGTTCTCGGAAATTTTCGACGATATCCGCAAGTAACAACACGTCTGTTTTCATATACAAATCAATGTACTCGCCAAGATTTTGCGTTGCGCATACGTATAGTCTTCATCAGAGATATGTGTATCATTTAGAGAACTATAAAATTGTTCTTTCCGTGGCAATTGTGTCTCTAATAGTTTAGCTCTCGAGTCTAAGTACTCCTAAGGTAATACACCTTTACGTGTAAGCAATTTTATTTTTCCTGACTTAGATTGGAGAACACGGAATTAAAAATTTTATAGGTCTCTAAGTACGAGGCTAGTTTTTCTAGTGATGACGCCATAAGCCTAGACTCGTCAATAAAGCGCAATTTTATCTCACTCCCATTGACGTGTATCATGGAAGAAATATAACTTTCTTTGTTCAAGGGGTGGAGGTCAACTTTACCTTCAAATTCTGTACAAATTTTACGAATTATAAGGTATGCGTCATATCCAGTGAGATTATGGAACACCACAGGTATAATTCGAGAATCGTGATAGTTTATATAACAATCTTGATGGGTCGTCCCTCTATACTTACCAGTTAAATGGAAGTGATCGCGAATTTTTTTCTCACCCGGTGCTATTTTCTTCTCACGAATGTGGCACACAGTCACTTCCCTGAAGGCAGACTTCTGCTCACGAGTAAGATCATCCATGGGAACTGGGCATAGGAAGACGGTTTCAACATCTTCAGCCAATTGCTCTAATACCTTGGCGAACCACTTCGCAGGGTCTGTGTGTTCAGGGCAGAAATGATAACCAGATAGAGAATCCTCATAGCTGTATTTTAAATAAATATACTGAAGATTTCATGGTGTTGGATAACTTTAGTATAGGAACTATTTTCCTGCAGTTTTTCAGCCGGTTCAAGCAGACATTCACAGTCTGCATGGACAATGAATGTGACCTTTTCTTTATTGTTGTAATTTTTAAATTCTACAAAGTTATTGCCAGGTTAAGGTAGATTAATTTTGTAATGGTTTAGGGTATTACAATCTTTTTCGTGGGTGGACAGTTTTTCTTCGCTTGTAAAATAGTGGGGACATTTATCGCAAATGTGTTTTCTACCAGTATGATTTGACAGCTGCTTACTAACGAGTCTAGACAGATTTTTTATCCACACATAATGGAAATTATAAAAATTTTTAACGTCGTCGTCGTTGTCGTCAAGACTCTCGTCATTGTAATGGTTTTGAACATGAAGAAGGTTCACATGTTGTTCCCTCTTTACAGATGTTGGATGTAGAGGGACGACAGGATAATTAAGCTTTCTTCTGTTCAGACCGTACACGTTTACAGAGATGTTATTCAATTTTTCTAATTTTGATATATCTTTCAGGGTTACGGGAAAGTTTATTTCACTAAAATCTAAATTATCCTTATAAGGTGTATAGTTAGACACACGATCCATATGTTGTGCAGCTGGATGCAACGCCGATAACACTGCCCATTTAAAACATTCGTTGTCTTTATTTTGTACATTAACACAAGCCTTTTTCTGTTTAAATGGCAGCGATAATTCGATAAAAAAACTAGCTTGCATAGGGTTGTATTTGTTAATGTTAATTTCTAACTTCATAATCGAGTGTAATTTCCAATTGGAATCGGTTTCTTGGAAATCCTCAAGTTTCTTGAGAATTGGTTGCTTTACTCTTTCATTGAGCCAATCACCTAATACAGTCGTTGGATAAGTTTCTTTTGCCTTAGATTTGAATGTTTTCAGTTTAACGTTATCGTTGGCAACTCTTTTAAATTTAGCACTTAATTTGGCGTAAACTTTTATCGCTCCAAACTTATTTGATGCATCTAGTATGTGCTTCTCAAATATAATAAACGCATCATCAAATACCGCATTAATATCCTTATGAACTATATTTACAATTACTTCTGTTTTGAGTCGACGCTTAAACGCTGCGTCACAGTCAGCCCATCTTACGCGATCAGTAAGAGAATCTCTCTCACCTTCACCTTGTACTAGCAACGTATCAAGGTAGACACGCAGACATATAATTTGTTCGATGAGATTTACAGATTTTTTTTGTTCAGCTGACGTTATACATATATTTCGATGTAAATTATTTGCACTTCTTAAAATATTATCGCATTCAATTATTCATTGTTGGATGACGGGCAGCACTCCATGTTTTCCTCTCAAGGTCTGCAGCAGGGTCACAGCCTTTTCGATGTTAGGGATGAGCTTGTTCCATTTGTCAAGCATACCTGCAGTCTCCATCTTTGCTGATCACCTAGGCAGATGAAGGACTGGTTAAACTTCAATTATTTCTCAGCTTTTATAGATTAATATCCCCACCACCATCACCTTTACCCCCACTCTAAATCGGAGTCGGCGCAAAGCAACATGCAAAAAGCCATGCACTAATACTACAAGCAAAAAGCAATGCACTAATTCTACAAACAAAAAGCCGTGCACTAATACTACTAGCAAAACATAATGCACTAATACTACAAGCAAAAAGTCATGCACTAATAATACCATGCACTATAAGTGAAAAAAAGCCATGCAAACTATCATGCACTAAAAGCAAAAGCCATGCACTAATATTACAAGCAAAAAGAGATCCAAATATAGACGGAGCACTTACCTTGGATTCCCCACGGATCTGGTGTATCGTCTTCTGGCATGAATCTTCTGGATGCGACGGAATGATCAGACTGCTTTTTTGCTGGCCTTTTATAGGACTCTGTCCCCACTTTTCACTACCCTACTTCAATTCAGAGTCTGCACAAAGAAGATATATCCTATTGCGCATGCGTCACGAATACATATGTATATAAAATTTTTTTAATTTAATTTTTTTTATATTAAATTATTAAAAACTTTTTTCTTTTCTTAATGATAGATTTGCGTGTTGCTATGTCTGTGTATATGGACACTGTTATGTGTCCTACGACGGTGACGGCAACGGTGACGGCGGCGGGAAGATGGACTAGTGGACCTCGCCGACCTTGTAGGAGGACTAGTGCACCTCACAGAACTTGAAGCTGACACCGACCTTGTAGATGGCCCTAACGCTGCCGACCTGAGGAACCTTGGCGGTGGAGGCCACGGTGAGGGTGGTGGTGTAGGTGGCGGTGTTGATGGAGAATTCGGTGGAGGAGGTGGTGGAGTTCGTGGCCGGGGGGTGATTACCAGGCAACACATAAACTCAGGTGAAATCTTAAATTAATTAAACGAATATTTACAGTAGCTTAGAAATTATAAACATATGCAGCAAAGCGATATGCGAAATCAAAGCGATATGCGAAAAGTAAAGCGACGTGCAAAATAAAGCGATATGCAAAAAGCAAAGCGATACGCAAAATCAAAGCAACATGCAAGAAGCAAAGCGACATGTAACATGCAAAGCGACATGCAAGCAATCTACACTAAAGCGAAGCTACATGCAAAATACTCAAGGAACTTACCTCCAGTTCGTACTCCATCTCACTTAGAGGAGGTGCGATTTCGTGGGAGCGCGTGGGAGAACTCTCAGATGCAGGGACTCTAGTGGCTCTGTTTGCGTATAAGATAAAGCGCGCCAATGTTGGAAATGAGAAAAAAAAAGTATTTAAAGAGTGTTGATTGATAAATTAAATCAGAAATATAAGGAGAGGGGGTAGCTTTACCACTTTTATTATAAAAATATAAGAGAAAATGTTAGGAATCATTATTTGATGACAGGAAAATAGTAACAGTGTGTATGAAATATATGTACTAGTGTATAAAAAATATTCATTAAAATTTTCAAAAAGATTTTGAAAACATATCCAAAGTGCAGGGGTTTTATCAGTCTAACATTTGATAAAGTCAAGGGAATTTGCACTATCGACTGATGATAATATCAACTGATGGTAACACTGACTGTGATAAATACCAACTGTCAGTAACTTGCATCAGTGGCGTCATCTAACGGCTATTTGGCGGATTTGGCTCCAGGTCGGTAAGGTAGAATCCTGATGTAGCTACTGAGGTCCAGTTCATGTCAGAAATCTACATTATCGACTAATATCGACTGTCGTTAACTTGCAACGGTGACGCCATCTGTCGGCTAGTGACGGCATGACTCATCTGATTCCATGTCGATAAGGTAGAACCTTGATGTATCGACCAGAGCTCAGTCTATTTCAGAAATCTGCTTACCTGCTGATGATAATATCGACCTGTGACAGTGGTGCCATATGTCGGCAAGTAGTATAAATCACCGTTCAGTCCGTCCCTCGGTCGGTAAGGTAGACCCCCGATTTGTCAACCGAGGCCAAGTTTATATAAGAAATCTGCATTATCGTGGATTAGTGGAGCTATCTAACGGCAAGTGACCCATTTGGTTCAAGGTCGGTAAGGTAAAACCCTGATGTTTTGACCGAGGCTCAGCGCATTCCTGGAATCTGCATTATCGACTAATGGTATTATCTACCTGTGGCGCCATCTTTTGGCGAGTAGTATAAGTCAATGTACAGTCCGCCCGTCGGTCGGTAAGTGGTCCAGAACTCTCATAGCCCTACTACTAATCTTTAGTTTTTTTTGTTGTTGTATCGTTTGATGGTCGCATTGTTGTTTTTGGTAGTCGTGTGTCGGTGTTAGGTAGCGAATAGTTTTTTAAATGACTATTTACTTAACGAGGTACCTGATACTTATTCTAATTTTCAACCTATTAAAACAAATTTTAAATGCTTGTAATCATGAAAATTCATAGGATCTGAATTTTTAACTATCAATCTGCTAATTACAAAAGTGCAAGATATTTCATTTACAAATCAAATATTAATTTCCCAGTTTTGCAGTTAGAAAATTAGCAGCTAAAATCTACATATTTTCACGTTTACGAATATGTAAAATTTCCCTCAAAAAGTTAAAAATTTTTCCGAACATATCTTAATTTATTGAATTTTCAAAATTTTGAGTCTTGTTTTTAAAAACTTGTTATTCATTTATTTGAAAAACTATTTGATATCAGTCTCTGACTCATTCAGTAAAAATTTAACTGAAACAGTTCGATTTTTGAATTCATTAATTTTTCAGTCGAACCTCACTTTGAGATTATGTTGCCGTTTGAAAAATCAGTGAATTTTTTGTTTACTGAATGTTCAACGGAATATCAGTGAGTTTTTAATCGAATGCCAGTTAATTTACACTGATTGCTAAAGCATTTAGTTAAATTTAACTGATTCAGATTTAGAAAGTAGGAAATCGGTAAAAAATATATTATTTTCTTCATTACAAAACTTCACAGGTACGTTTTCATGACTTTATTTACACAAACTACTTATATTTCAGTTATTATCTAGTCATTCTCGGAAGAAATGATTAGAAACTAATTATGTATTTTCATTTTCCTATTCATATTTCTATGTTTCATGTTTGAAAAGAAAACATTCTTATAAGCAGCTTATATGCGAATGAAACCAGCCGGTCGACCGACTGCTTCTTCCGCTGGAAGCCTTACTCAAAATTGAGACGATAAGCGAAGTGATTGAAAATTGTCTATTACTATTTCCGTGCTCCTTGACAAGAAAATTAATAACTTTTTCCTATATTAGAAACAACAAATTTTCAATAGCACATCATCTAAAGAGTCGTTTATAGGATAATTCCTCCAATTTGCGTGTAAAAATATTAATAACTGTGTTCTTTCGGAGCGAGTTGAAGTAAAAATATTAATTAAATTTTGTTTTCCGAAAACTTTAATTTTTTTAGTTTATTTAAGAAACCATAACAGATACAACTTTTTTGCAAGCAGAGCGAAAATGTACCACGAAATTTTCTACAATACGATAAGTTTAAAAATTTAGATTTCGGAAAACGATTTTCAAAGCATTCAGGGCCAATTCGAACGGCCAGGAAAATTTTTCCTGTGGTTTTACCGTTCAGTGAAGTTGAGGACCGAGTAAGGGCGGTACAGACAGGCAAGCCTATGGCTATATTAAAGGTTATAGGATTAAACGTATAAACAGTTATTACTTGAGAAACCAGGAAATAGAGGCTAGGATTCACAGAATGGCAGATAGACCTTACCAGTAAATTCAAAATCCAAGTGTAAATATTTCTACCTACATATCTTGGGACTTGGGCAAACCCCCACACTTCAGATTATATAAACCAGCGAAACAATAAACTAGTGTGAGCCAGAAATCTCGAAATGTTGTGCACAATTGAGAATGAAGAAAGGGAAGAGTAGAGGCCTTAATTGAAATTCTAGCGCAGACTAACTTTTCAGGTAAATAATGTAGGATATTTCCCATATTTACAACAGAAAGCTAGTCTGAGTTAGACAAAGACAAAAATGTTTGTTAGATTATGTCAAATTATATGTATACACTAGGAGACTAGGGTGGTCCAAAAATGAATAAGAAATGTTTTTTTTTAATTTTCATTTTCTCAACCTCCAAATTTATTGCAATACACAAAAAAATGAATGCGTTTTTTTAAAACTGTTATTTATAACTTCCACAAGCCTTATAAGAAAAAAAAGACGTTTTTGTAAATTTTATTCAGAATTGTCAATATTTATTGAATCGAGCTGAAACTCAACATGTCTCTTCACAGTTTGCTATAGAATACAAATCAATAATTACTTTCTAAATATCACCTCCATAACTCTGTTTCAGGGTCCCAAAAAACTC
>JBAGKK010046116.1:0-10286 GCA_037177015.1 Euceroptres primus
CGGTTTTTTGAGGTTATGTTGAAAACCAATCGTGAATGGTGCTATTTTGACCTCAGATTCGGATTCAGCGTCTCAAAGTACATAGGAATACATGTGTTTCGTCAAAAGTACCAGACTTTTTTTTTGTGGCTGTATAATTGAAGCTATAAAACCTGTTAATAATCTCTTATACTCCATGTTTAATTAGGTGGATGTGTACTTGAATCAAAAACAAGTATCGCAGCCAAATAATGCATACGCCTACAGAGCATACATTGAAACATTACTCAATTATAGACCTGCAGCGAAATCGAGTCATCTGACGGCCTCCCTGAGTGCCAACGATACTCCATAGCAAATGGATGAGTCAATAGATGAAAATGAAGGACATAAAATTCGTTCTAAATATCTGCCTACTGAAGGAAAGGTTGATCTGATTAGTCACTTACACTGGGATGTTCTTTATCAAGATAAATTTTTTTTGAACGGTGTAGAGCTACGGCTGCGACTCGTACGTTCAAAAGATTTTGCTGTCTCATGGATCCTACGGGTACTGCATATCTACGTATTGAAGATGCTACCCTTCTCGTTCGTCGAGCAAAAATTAGTCCTGCAGTTTTAATCTTTCATGCAAAAGCGCCCACTCAAGAAACAGCGAAATATCCTATCACCAGATTTGAGGTTAAAACACTTACAATTCATTCAACAATCCAAAGTGCGACTCTTGATAATGTTATACTTGGACAATTACCAAAACGGACAATCATTTTGTTTGTCGATAATAGTGCTTATAACGGAAATCACAGAAAACATCCGTTTTATTTTCCGAATTATAAAATAAACCACTTCTCTTTGTACGTAGATGGTACACAGATTCCATCGAAACATCTGCAACCAGACTTTATGAAAAATAAACTTTACGTTGAGGCTTATCAATATTTATTTTCGGGAAGTGGTATTTATTTCTTCATTGAGGGGACAACATTTCTCGCAATGATTGTGCAGACAGTTACTGTGTGTTTGCATTTGATCTTATTCCGGATCTCTCAGCACACTGCTACTCTCACTGGAATCTTGTGCAACATGGTTCTTTGATTGTTGAACTTAGATTGGAAGAAGTTTAAACACGTTGAAAACAGGTTTAAACACGTTGAAGATACATCATGTGTGACCCCCTTTCTACATTCACAACAGTTTTTTAGCAGATGTTGCCACCCTTTTGTTTTTCTAACCGAAACACCTGCTAACGGCTTTTACAGTTATACGACTAGAGCCTACATAAAACGAGACAGCTCAGTTTTCGAGCGTTCTTGGTCAAAGACACTCTAGGCATCTCTCTTTCAGTGGTTCATGGTCAGTGAATAGTTTTGCTGTTGTAAACCTTGCAGTCCTTGTCCTCAACACAATTAACAATAATGGTAGACAACGTAATCGACATTCAAGGATTTTGAGATATTGAAGATGGTTTTCAAGCAAAAGAGGTTGCCCTCATCGCTTTGGATCACAGGTTCCATGCTCACTGGATAGTAGCACCACCATATTTCTTCTCAGAACTACCTACCTGTGTAAAACAACAGAATAATTGGCTCACTTGTTTCTACCATGGGATCGAGTGATTCGAGGGTGATATCTCCATGAAATTCTTATACTCTAATCTATGTGACATCGCCAAGACTGCTAGACTGATTTATACACTTGGTCGTGAAAAAGCATCATTACTTAAAAAGTTTATGAGTAGACAAACTATTAATCTGGAATAACTCACCTATCCATCATTCAAAAAGGTGCAAAGCAAACGAGAGTACTAATTCCATCATGCGGTGAAAAAGGAAGAATTCTTCAGCTGTCCTTTCAACAATGCTATGAAACTCAAGAGCTGGCTGTCAAAGCAACGTCAGAAATGACAGCGACTGAGGACCAAGAATCCTGAAAAACCAAGTCAAAAAACATTGCGTCGAGGGCGAGAACTGACGTCGACGAAGTGGATAAAAAAGAGGAATCTGCTGTCAAGACAAATAGTCCAATGACTAACGTCTACGACAACGTACCATCAGATCATGAATAGCCTACAAATTCTGCAAGCTCTCCAACTTACAGAAGCGCATACCCGGCTGATCAAATCCCAAAAATCTGGACACGACCTACTGCCATTGTGGTCAATGCAGATGACCACACAAAGCCTGGTTCCCACTGGGTTGCCATGCACATCGGAAGCAACGGACGAGGTACATACCTAGACAGTTACGGAATACCGCCTTTATTCCTTAACATCTTCATCGTCTTCGAGGAAACTGTATCTTCTACCGCTGGAACACAAAGCTGCTCCAGAGTGCCACTTCGAAAGTGCGTAGCCAGTTTTGTATTGTTTCTGTATCACATGTGTAATGGGTATACTTTGCGTGATTTTAATGCACTTTTTACGGATGATTTACTAAAAAATGATCGGATAGTGATGGACTTTTATAAGAGACACTTAGAGAAATGTAAATTAAGTAGTGTTACTGTGTATGGAAATAAAAACGGCGATCGAGAGCTATATATTTGCCTCGTTCCCTCTGTGCGTAATTAGTTTATCTCGTGAAATAATTTAATGTATAGGAATGCTGCGCAGCGTGATAGATATAAGTTTAAAATAATAATTATCCAACCAACTCAGCTTATTCTAGTACGTTGATTGCATGTATATTTAAAGTTACTGTTTTTACCAGGGTATGTAAGTTAGTGTTTTGTACCAAGGAATGTAAAAGAGATCGAATACCGCACCTTATTCAAGCAATGTTAATTATATGTATTCTAAGATTTCAAAAATATGAAAAAATTCAATTCAATTCATGTACGTAGAGATAATTATTTAAAGATTAAAAAATGATTTGTACTTATTTTTTATCGACCATTCAGAAGATCCCTTGTAAAATTGACCAATCAGACGTCTCCATTGACTTCCGCAAAGTTTGACTTCACCTCGTGTATCCTCGACTCCTTCACAACCCCCCTCCATCCACACCCTTCCATTCAACTCATCAACCAATCAGAGGATCCTCCATAACATTCCACCAATCAGATGGTCCTCGCATTAAAATTGACCAATTAGAGGATCCCCTATAACCGTCTTTAACCCCCCCCTTCTCCTCCACTTTGACCAAGCACGCCAACCAATCAGAAAATCCCCTATAACCCTCCCCTCCAATTAGACCATACCCACCTACCAATTAGATCATCTCCCATAAATCCGACCAATCATAACATCCCCGTACCCCCCACCACTGCATAAACCTCCCCTTTAACCCATCAAAATATCCCCTACCCCTCCAAAACAACCCCCCTTCATACCAACCTTGAAACCCCTCTTTACCCCCTCCCCTAAAATAATTTACGCCCACCAGCTAATCATAAAACCACTTCCCCTCCATCTCCCCACCCCTCATTTTATACCATGCCCACCGCCCAATCAGAACGTCCTCGTACTCCTCCCCTCTAATTAGGATACGCCCACCAACCAATCAGATCACCCTTATACTTACAGTACTATACTAGCAGTCACTAAATGTCACACTGAGGGAATCAAAATCGCGAAACAAAAAATGCGAGGGAGAAGAACTTAGACACTTCAATGTGAAGTGTCACACACTTCAGAATGAATGTCACACACTTCAATGTGAAGTGAACACACTTCAGTATGAATGAATCCATCGTACTTTATTATAGTTCATAATGTTAATAATACCGAAAAGCAGGATCAGTACGGTTGCCTGACGGCCTAACCTCATCCGAACAGGATACCAAAAAAAGGTCACCTTCGGTACTATTCTTGGGTCATCACTAAGCCCACCAAGAATAAGGATGTGCAAATACTCAAATTTCAGTACTTAATGAGCTCTTTCGAAAGCATTAGGGTTGCCTCACCCCACCCTGGCACCAACCCTCGGTAACGCCTTTCAAAGATCCGTATTTTGGGTGCGAGACTTTTTATACTGGCAGAAATATCGGGCAACCCACTTTGAAAATCACAAAATGACCCGGAGGGTAAACATGTAGCAGTTTCCCCCGCACGTATCAGACCAAAATTGATATTATAGATAGACACCTATGAGACGTGAAATCCCCCCTTCCCAGTCTTAAACTTGAAATCGCATTTTTTTAGGAGCTACGGAGGGGGAACGAAAACTCAAAAATATGGTTTTACTCGAAAACGGCTCAACCGATTTCAATGAACAAAATATATGTTGCGAAGTCTATTGGGACAATTTTTCTAGAAAAAAGTAAAAAAATTTCGACGAATAATTTGCTTCTCTCTTGGAAAATAATTTATTAAAATCCACTAAGAATTTGGAAGACTTTTTTAACTTTCAGGATTGTAAAAAAAATTGAAGCTCAAGACAATTTAAAAACTTTGCAAACAAGAAATTTTTTAAACATTTTTTTCGAGCGCGAGTAATCAAGATGCATAACTATCATTTCAAAATTATTTATACTTTTTCAAGATCCCAATGTGCTACTTTTTCATGTAGTGACGATTTTATTATTATTAGTAAAATTAATTTGGACGACAATTTTATATTAAAACATTTAAAAAACTGATTTTTATTTACCTAACTTTGATCTATTTTTTAAGGGTCAATCACTTTGAAAATCAGTATTTGCGCATTTTTCCCACATACAGTATTGCCTCACACTATAATTTGACCTAAACAGAATTAATTTTTAACGATCCGTTCAAGAGATCTTTGAAAACCGCAAAAAGTTTTTGACTTTCGTACATAGTGCGCCCTGGGTAAGCAGCAACCCAGAGTTAGTATGAAAGTGAAAATTGCGGAAAAGGTACGAAGGGGGGAGCGCGGCTAGTGGTCGGTAAATTCGGGAAAAAATAGGTCCTACCTGACAGGTATAAAACTTTAATCAGTAGTCTGCACCTGTTCGAGTTAGAAGCATTTGAAGTGCGTTCTTGGTTACTGTACACCCAGGTGCGCCAAGATAGGTTGAAAATCTCCTCAAAAGTTTTTAATTTTTTTTTTCAATTATATTCGTTCGTAATATCAGTGTCGTGTCGTTCATGGCGAAAGAAAACATAATACAACGATTTCCTTCCTCAAAGACAATTTTTAAGACAATTGACCAATTGTTTGCATGGTTCCCATATGTAACCAGCATCGCTGCTCCGTTTCTACAAACTGTTCTGACTAGTAGAATTAGTGTAGTGGAATAAAAGAAAAGTCTGTTTTGCTTTTAAAACTACATTTTTTTATACATTGTCATCGATTTCATTAAAATTATACGCAATTTAAAAAAAGAAGTTCATATTTACTCAACCACATGCATTCACCATTTTCAGATTGAAAAATAAATATACCTTTTTTTATGACATAAAAACTGCTAATACCAGCTTATAGGTGGAAGCTTGCAATTTATGAATCACTTTGAGTTTTTCAATTTAACCCAATTTTAAGGAAAAACGACTAACAAACGCGATTTTTTCCATTTTCGATCATTTTTTTAAATTTATTTTATTTAAATATTTTCTATCTTTTACCTACTCAAAATTTCAACACCAAACTTATACAGCTGTATTCCCGACATTCTAAAGATTTCATTTTACCTCTGCAAAGTTAAAAAATATGTATCTTAAATAGTTTTCATCTCTGAAATACGTTATGGGTGGCTGCACACCCAGGTCCGCTAAGAACGGGACGCCAGAAAATGTGCGCCATCAGAGGGTTAAAAAAAATGTAAGTTGATTTTTTGGTCGCAAAATTTTTTATTCTTCTAGAAAATTTTACTATTAGATTTGACAACATACATTTTTTTCATTTAAATCAGTTAAGCCGTTTTGGAGAAAAAGTACTCTTTTTATTTCACAATGACAGAACGTTTACTAGAAAGAGATAGAAGAGACGCGCATGATTTGTTAGAAAGAGATAGAAGAGACGCATATCGTTAGAGTGTTTGTTGTGCAGTTGTGTTTTGGAATCAATCGGAAGGGTTTTAATGGTTAGGTGATGTTTTGTTGTAAAGTGCTACAAAGTGAATGAAAAATGAAGGCTTGTTTTGTGTGTGGAAAGAAAGACAAATTAATCGACTTCAGTAGAGATACTTATGAAAAATGTATTCGCATGAGAGACTTGAATAAACAGAACAAGTTTAAATATTCGGATAAAGAGTTTCCTGATTATTTAATTTTTTGTCTCGTAATAAAAACCCCTTCAAAACGTTTTGCTCCACACAGAAAAAAATTAATTCATTAAGTTAGGTATTCAATACCTAATTTAACGATTAGTTTTAGGTATTACATATATAACTTAACGAATTAATTTTTTTCCGTGTGGAGGAAAACATTTTGGAGGGGTCAATATTACGAGACAAAAGATGCAAAAAAATACTCACATAAAAATGTGAAGGGAAGTAGCTATTAGCACTTACAAATAGTTAAATTTGACACTGCGAACATTAACTAATACTATATGTGTATATCAAATTTAAAAAAAAAAATTATGATGCGACGAGATCTAGATGATTTATTCTGGAACTGCCCTTATTTTTTAAGTTTTTCTATCGGATTGTAAACCTGGTAAAAGCACATTTGCATTAGTCGCTTATGTTCACGATTATTCCATTAGATTTTCAATAGGACAGCAGAATAACTTAATTCCAGAATAGGTTATCTAGACGTCGTTGCGATATAATAACGAAAATGTGATTCTGTAAAAACAGAAATTGTCCTAATCTAATGGTTTAGCCAACTTAAAACTCGATGGTTGGTTTCCTTCAGTAAACATAAAGTTTTTAAAAATATTTTAGAAAATTAAAAAGATGGAATTTTCGATTTAATCTATCGTATTTTTTAAATTGAATTCTGCAAATATAAAATGGCAATTTCATCGAAAAATCCATCTTTTTAATTTTTAAAAATATTTTTAAAAAATTTATGTTTACCTAGGGAAACCATCCAGCGAGTTTTATGTTGGCCAAACCATTTTTGAGACCAGGAAAATTTCTGTTTTTGCAGAATCACATTTTCGATTTTTTCTCACAAGTGATGCAAGATATCAAAAAAGAGTAAGAGGCCTTTTGCAAAAAAATTTGGGCAAGAAAAAAGGTGGGGTTTTTTGAGAAAATCGTATTTTAATTTTTTCATAAAAGCCGTCGCCATTTTGTGAATTTTCAATATTTTTTTTAATTTTCCAGCGGTTTTCAAAAGAGGCCAATAAACTCCACCGTAATCAGGAAAGAAAACTCATATATCTTAATTGAATCCAAAGTCATAAAAGTGTAGTAGTTTCCTTACTACTTACATCCTCTTTTCCTTTCTTTTCCTCTTGTACATCTAAATTCTCTCCCGAGTGCGACTTCTTTCCTTTCTTCTTCCTTTTGTCCACTCGCTTTCCCCTTCATCATCCTTATCTTCGTCTTCAAACTCCATTTTCTTTCTCTTTTTTCTCCTTTTCTCTTGCTCCAACTACCGGTCCTTCTTCTCTCCCTTCCCCGCCTCTTCAATCATTTCTTCAATTTCATCCAATGATCAATTGGTTTCAAGTTCTGTTGAAAAATAACAAAGTAAGTAACGCAGTAAATAATAATGAGGTGCATTATAATAATGAAGTTCTCCAAAATCAACTTGCAATAATTTTCATACCATAAGTCATGTTGCAAAATAATCATTTGCCATAACCTCACAAGCGATCAAATAAAAAATTTATAGGAGAGATCAAAAACTGAGTAACTTTTGCACGTTTGATTAAAACAGAAAAACAAAACAAAAAATGTTTCTCGTCTTTACCAAGCTGTATTGCGTAGTGGAAATAAATTTTTAAAAAAGTAACCAGTTTCGAAAATAAAAAGATCGAAAATCGACTTTGAGTAAAAAATCCCAAAACGCCACTCACGAAAATAAAAATATTTTTAACTTTATTTTTATTGACAATATAGTGCGATGCTAATAGGTGAACAATAGTGCAGTATAAGCAAACAAATTTTTTTTAATTATTGGTATTTGGGAGGTTTTTGCGCCTGTACCCCACATTTTCTTACCAATATTTTTGGCCTTTTTGATTTTGGCCAGATGCTTGATCTGCTTCTCCTTCTTTTTCTTCCCTGAGCTCCTGCTTCTCCGGATAAAAGTGTTATTCTGGTGTCCTGTATATTTAAAAAAAATGTATAATAAAGAATTAATGATTGCGTAATAGAGGTGTTCAGTTTGTTAAATCGAATTTTGAATGCAAATTAATACTTTTTTCTCCACGTTTAGAACATTGAATTTTTCGAAATTAGGTTTAATTCAAGAAGAAATCTAAGCAACCCTAAATCACTTCGAACGTAGGATTTCTTGAAACCGAAATCATGCAGTTAGTTTCGAAATGAAATCCATCTGAAATAACGATCGACTTTCTAAAATTCGATTCAATCGAAAAATCGAGAAATCTTTCGAGAAATCTTACATTCGAAGAGAGCTTAGAAGCTTGAATTTCTTCTTGTTATAAACTCAATTTCGAAAAATTTAATGTTCTAAGCATGGCCAAAAAGGTTCGAATTTGCATTGAAAATTCGATCTGAGAAATGCACACCTCTATTGCGTAAGTATCCATCCATCCATCCACCCACCCACCCATCAATCCGTCCATCCATCCATCTATCCAAAAAAGTAAAATTGTCAAAATTATTTACTAAAATTGTAAATTTACGGCACTAGTTTCTGGCCATGTATCTAAGTTCTACCAGCGCTTTTTAAAACTCTCTACAGTTGGTATTATATGCCTGCTTCAGTACACAAAATTCTTATTCACGGTGCAAAAATCATTGCTTCTTTCGTGATACCTATCGGGCAACTTTCCAAAGAAGCCCAATAGGCTAGAAATAAAGATTTTAAACGGTGCAGACAAAATAACACCAAAAAATTATCTCTGATTAGTATGATAGAAGATGTGCTCCATTTTTTGCTGGTTTCTGCTGACCCCTATTTAGACAGTTTGAGGATAAAGATCAAGAGTCCATTGCTTTCGGAAGCACAAGCCCTGCTTCTTTATGCTCATAATGATGGCTCATAACAGTAAACGGGATTACGATTACGAATTTCTATCTAATAGAAAATTGTCGATTTAAATATTTGAAATGTTCACTTCATTTGTACAAATAATTACAAATTATTGTCTTAAATTATAAATAATAATAAAATTCTTACAGGAAAGCACCTTCCACACAATATTTGTAGTTGAATCTACTAAAAACCCAAAATCTTCGTATTCGAAACAAAGCAATTATGCATTTGTCAATGTTTAAATAAGAAAAAATAGTTGTATAATGGAGATTTGTCTCAATATTGAGTCAAAGGCCAAAGAATATCACTTGATTTTACGAAAAAAAATCCAAATTTTAGTAGTGAAAACTCACAAATTTATGTAGTTGATCTGAATTTTCAAACATCAATTTGCTAATTACAAAACTGCAGAAATTTTCTTACATAAATTTTAATCCTCTTCATCTATCTATTGCTTTATTGCAGAGTTCGTGGAAAGGGTCCTCGCCTAGGACTTGGTCGAGGCTAAGGCTGTCATAAAACTGTGACCAGATATAGAGGATTAAAATTTTGAAAAAAATTTTTTTGCAGTTTTGCAATTAGCCAACTGATAGTTAAAAAATCACAATCTACGTATTTTCACGATTACAAATATGTAAAATTTTCCTTAAAATGTTATAAAATACAGTTTTTCGGTGTGTCAAAATCGGGAGATAATGAAATTTCCTTCCCAAGAACTTGGATATTTCAACCAAGACAAGACTCGTCTTGAGAAAAGTTTCTTCATCTTTAGACAAAGTAAAACCTCACGTGACCATAAAGGTAAGTCGAGACATAACACATCGTCTTACCTTTATGGTTGCGTAAAATGAGATCTAAAATTACTCTGTCGAAGCAAATTACCCAAGTCGAAGCATTCTTAATCAAGATGCTACATTTGTTAATCAGCATTGATTTCAAATAGACAATTTATTGTTCTTCGCGAGGTTATGTTTTTATTCTGGTCATCAAGTTCTTAAAATTGACGCGTTTTATAATACTTAACACACCTCAGTCATAAAATTATTTTACATTGCACGTTTTGGAGATCCACTATTAATTATTTTGCTTATTACAATGTGAACTTCTTTTATTTACATCAGTTTTGAAATTCTTATTTTTGCAAGTCACTGATCTCAAGTACCTGTATACTAACCCAAATGCATAAAACTGTTTTTCTATTGGTCAATAGATGAACCTCGCAATAGTATAATCCGGCTCATTTATACCCCCAAGTTTGGACTATCGAGAGGTTTTACTATAT
>JBAGKK010046127.1:0-10286 GCA_037177015.1 Euceroptres primus
TTCACGCGGTGAAAAACGGCGCGGGTACCATCCACCCCTTTTCAACCCCCGGTTGCCGGCGAACTCGGGTTTGCCTCTTTCCCTCCTTTCCCCACTCTTTCCCTTATCATCAGAATCCGCGCCTGCGAACTCGCAGGGTGGCAACCCTCTCACTCCTGCCCTCGAATTTCGTCAATTTTTTCTCTCTCTCACACCACCTTCGAGCAGAAGCTCTCTCTCTCTCACTCCTTCTCCCTTTCCGGGCACCTCGAGGATAGGTCGAGGGTGCAGTCGCCCAGGCCGGCTATCCGCCCCGTCAGTTTAGTTACCGCACCACATAAAGGCATTGCGTTGTAGACACCGTTACCCGCAATATTATTCTCTTACTTATACCTTACTTAATTAATAATTCGTTGGTTCGTTGAGTCGTTCGTCCGTTCGGTTGTTTCGTCCGTACGTTCGTTCAATCGTCCGTTCGTTTTCAAATTCCCAAGCCCCACCCTTTGATTGCCTAAACCCCCTTATACGTTGCGTTATTGCAATCTTCCAGATTCCATCAGTGATATTTCTCTTTCACTCTTTTTTGTATATCTACTATACAAAAAAAAAAAGAATAAAATAACTCGTACACAAATATATCTAATTTCTGATATTCACACACACACACCTATCATCCCACAGTAACATAATACAAAAAGAAAATAGAGAGAATTAAGTCTCCTTCCTTGTCTTCAACCCCTTTTTTCGTCGCTCAACCCCATTAACCAAAATCCTCCCCCCGCCGGCGTCTACTTCGCGGAATCCTACCGAGAAAAAGGGTAGAGGGTCCGAAATCCAAAAAGGACCGGAGAAAGTAAATTCATCCGGATAATAAATTACAGTAGGAGAAAAAAGAAAATTATAAAGTAAAAAGACCTTTTTCCACGGAGTTTAATGTGTCCTCAACTGGAAGATCGTTTTTGAGAAGAGGGACCTCCATTGGAGAGAAGAGAAGTTGGTATCTACCCGGGGGTTTGGGCGTGGACACTTTTCGGCATTAACTGGTCATTAAGGCTGTTTAATTAATTAAGAAGTTGATATCAGGTTCGATATTTGAGGCGCGGTTGACTTTACTTTGAGAGAGAGAGAAGGAGATTAAAAATAGAGAGAGAAAAAAGAGACTGCTTTAAAGTTAGAGTGTTATATCCTACTCGGAGGAAATAGAGAAAAAAATTCAAGTTGTTAGTTAATTAATAAATCGAACCCCGGCGCCACGTTTCTAAACAACGCCTACATTCCATTCTGCCGCTAAGTCAGCATCCTCCAACCACTGATTTTCATCGTTAAAACCGGTATGTTTCATTTGTTTCTTTACTTTTCTTGTCTTTCTGTTATTTGAATTATTGCCTGATGTTGAATTGATTATTATAATTATTATATTGATTCTTATTATATTGATATCTGATGTGTTCCTCATACTTTTTCACCGGCTGTTACGTTCGTCCCTTGAATACTTTTTAGGAATTTTCCTATACTTTTTAGGACCTTTCCTTAGTTTTGTCACCTTTCCTTCTTTTTATATTTCCTGATTTTTTTATCAAAATTCCTATATTTTTTCCCCATTATGATTCCCGTACTTCATTCGGGTTCGCTGCCACGTACTCGGGACGCGTGAAATTTTAGGCGAAACCTAGAATTTAATTAATTAATGTTAATTAATTATGTATTAATACACGAATCTTTGAATAAAAGATTGATCAAGGAAGATTTAAGAAGTGAGTTTCTTATTTGGCATTATTTATGGACTCTCCACGCCTATTCAGTTTATTAAATAATTAAGTAAATTAATTTGTTGCAATTCATTTTGGAAATGTAATGGTAGGTTTGTAGGAATTCTTATTGGAATTCAGATATTGGTACACTGGAACCCAAGTTGGTGACATTGATTAGAAAGTGGGAATTCACAAATAAAGATGGAATCGACTGTTGCAATATCATTTCGAGCTACATTTGTTATTTTAATTCATACCAAAAGAAAGTTTATATATTTATTTTGATATTATTAATCCTCCAGCTATTGTATGAAAGAAAGAAGAATTACAGTCTTTTTTGGAAAAAACACTGTGGTCTTTGATGAAAATAATTTTAAAATTGCAACAATAATTGATCATTTTTAGTTGATGAATAATAAGCGGACATTTTACTCCAACTTTCGCAAAATTATATAATTCAACTTACAATGAATCATTCCCTTCCAACTTGCAATAAGAATTAATTCCACTCTATCAGAAAACTCATTTTTTCTAGGATTCCAACTTCCAACTAACAATTTTGTTCGAAAAAAGTATTTTGTTACATCACGTTTTTTGTTCTTTTTTAGGAAACATATTTTTCAGCAAACAAGTAATTTTGCTTCGACAGATTATTTCGATTAACAAAATATCTGAAAATTATTCTTCTCAAAACTAGAAATTATTCTATTCCAAATAGCAAATGGTTTCTGATTTTGAAATTAATTATGAAATTGAATTTTATTTTCAACTTCAAATTAATTTTGATTTCCCATTAGATAAAATTAAATAAAACTATTTAAGTAAATATGAAGCTTATTAAAGATACTACAAATTTTTGAGCCAAACAGTTGTTTAATAAAATAAATCGAATTGAATAAAGCTCTTATATTATCAGTTTTCTTTCTTTAGAAAGAAATTTTGTATAATACAGAGTTTTATTTCAGTAATGTGGATGGGTGATTGCCAAAAAGTTGACCATTTTAAGTCCCTATCATTTTTCACATATCCTGTGATTACATAATTAATTTTTTCTAAATATATCTGAGCAAAATACTCATATCAGGATACAATTTAGAAAAGTTTCAAAATTTTAGACAACTTCGTTTAGAAACTATAAATAAAAATGTTGGAAAAATATCAGGTTACACGATGTCCCAAACTACAAATTTATAATAGAAAATTGCTAAATAATATCAAAAATATTTTCTTTAATAATTTGGGCTTATGAAAATCGATTGAAATTAGTTGCAAAAGATGATTATGGAGTGATAAGTTGAATATTTTACAGTTAAAGATACGAATAATCGCTCCAAAGTCTGTCCCCAAATTTTGTGTCAGGTTTTACGATTTTGCTATTTTAAGATAAAACTCGAAGATCTTGATTCAAATTGTTCAAAATACGACGTAGATTTGTTAATTTTAGGCTAACGAACATTTTCATACCGTTCATATTTGTCGAACTATTATTTCAAAATTTTATTAAACGAAAAGATATATTGAAGATGTGTAGTCAATATCAAATAAATCGAGAAATCACAGATGTTTTCTATATTTTTAATAATTTTTACCTGTTTTTGGAATGTTTTTGGAATGCTTATTACGCAGAAACATAGGTATAGGAGTTATTTTCGTATAGAATTCATAACTATCACAAATATAGATATTCCTTGATTTCTCTATTTCGTTTTTTCATACTTTCTTGGGTTGGTCGTCTTTAAAAAAACATATTTTAGGCGACATGGAATAATTATTTCTTTCGGAAATTTCCTGGTCTAATATGGTCAACTTTTTGGCAATCACCCATACTATCTTTTCAATAATAAAGAATCATCAAAATATACTTCAATATTTTTTTATAAATTAATAAATATTCAAGATACCTTATATCATTTCCATAAATAAAAATTATCGTAATGGCCTATAAATTCTAATTCAATATCTTTAGATATCTTTACATCACTTCTAGAGACTGTAAATCTATAAATCTATAAATCTATAAATATCAATACATATTCTTCAAGGACAAATGCATCAGTTATGCATTATTTCTTACAGTCTGAATCTGAAAGTGTAACATGTAAATTTTAGTCGATGGCAACAATTTAAATTCAAAGATACCTTTTGAAAAATTCATAATCTCTTAAATTTAACTTTTTCCAAAAAATCGATCTCTTTTACATAAAGAGTAATTTTTTGTAAAAAGGAAAAAATAAGGAAACATGTTTTGATGAATCCTTAAAATTAAAGAAGTTGAATTATAATTGAAGATGATTTCTCTCCACTTTTTAAAGAATAATTTTTTTCACCTTTTTGATTAATAAAAACTAGGTTTTTCACCAGTCATCAATTATCAGACTCTTTTCACATTTTGTCAACTCTTTCATCAAAAATTGTCCTCGCTCACTCTTTCATTTGCTTTTTCTTCATTAAAACTCTTTCATTTTTTATTTCTAAATTTAAATTCAAATAAGCAATTGCTTTTTTTTCAAAGCATTTCATTGAAGAAAAATAAAATGGCTTCCTAATTGAAAATTCAATTTCTTCAGGAATAAAATCCATTTGTCCTTAAAAAAAGATTCTTGCTAGCAGACTGATTTGTCCGAAAAAGAAATACTTTTCATAAAGAAATCAAACGTTTTTCTCTAAAAAAAGAATACTATTTTCCTTATGGAGTATACAACTTCAACGAATTTATATCTTCTCCCCAAAAAATGTATTCTTTAAGAATTTGCATCTTCTAAAGAAGTCCTTAAACTCTCTTACTTTCTTTCCTGCGTCTTCCTTCAAAGCTCAAACATTCCCAGCGGATATCGAAAAATTAGAGCTACATAATCCAAAACCTCATCAATCATCCAAACAATCCACCAACTTTACTCAATCAAATTGCTACTTTCTGAAGACAATATGAAATTAGAGTCCAGCAGCTTCAGCAACAAACTCCATCCAACAATCGATATCCAATATTCCCATTTCCCTCACAATAAATTGTATATGATTCCAGAATTATACAATATTCTACCCCTATATCCTATTGTCCATAATATAACATTGCAGCCAAATTACTGAATATTCTGAAAACTGAATGGATATAATATATAATGGTTGAATCCTCGCAGGCGTAAGCAATAACGAAATACGAAATACGTCCCATCAGTGGGAGTTAATGATATTTCAGCAGTTTTTGATCAATAACCCCCTCGAGTAGTTTTTATTGCGCAAGGGGTGTGGAGGGTAAAGCGAGATATTAAAGATGTCCGCCGCGAATGTCCTGGGCGTGGCTCCTGCGTACTCCGAGAATTATGGAAACTCCGTTTTTCCTTTCTCCGAGCCTTTTTCCATTCCTTAAAAATCCTTTCCGTTTCCGACGCGATTTATAAGAGATTTTCCTCTCGTGGAGCAGCTGCAAAAATACAAATGTCTATTAGGAGTGAATTAAAAATGTTCTGCATCCTGATGAGGAGGAAACAAGGAGGAAGCAGTGACATGGAAATTATGGAAGACTGTGAAGACTTGACGAGGATGATGTCCATACCGGAAGTTCTGGAGACACTTCCGCACGTGCGCTCAACACGAAAATTCACGGTGCGTCAGAATCGGCCTTGAGAAAGAACATTCCTTTCGACAAGCGCCACTCGCATCGATCTGTCGCCATTTTTCGTTTCATTTCTAATCCCAATTTTCATGATGATGCTTTTATTTCTGTTCCTATGATTACAGGAATCATTGGAAAATAAGGACTGTAAAATAAGTATAATCAGGGTGTCTACTCAAATTCGCAAAAGAAATCTCTGATCATTCCAGGCTTTCCCAGGTGAGCAGACACCCTGATAATAAGATGAAGTTTTTTGAACATCCAACAAGAAATATTTTTTCTTAACTCAAATTCATCTTAAAATATAGTTCAATATTTCTTTGAAAATTAACTAATATTTTAGGACAAAGTGTTTCAAAAGAAATCAAATAAAATTTCATGACTAATTTTTACATTCTCATTTTAAAAAGCATTTGCACTAGATTCAAATCATAGCAAAATTAATATCATTATTCTTAAAAATAGTAGTTCGGAATCGAGTTGTATCATTTTTGCTAATTAGAAAAATATACAGATTTCCCTTTTCGGGCACGTGTAAGTTTTTTTATAATCCAGCACTTAAGGGAAGATTGGACTTTATCTAATCCATTTTGAACCAACAGGATTTTTTCTGGAAATTGATTTTCATTAAGGAATTTAATCAGAAAATGTTTCAAGGATTAGTCTTGGGGATTAGGACTTAAACTAGAGACTTATCTTATAAATTGGATTTCTTGTCTGCAAGGATCAAGGGAATCAATTTGATTTGTTTCTTTCTTCAGAAATAGATAGACCTTTTTATAATTATTTGTTGTAATAAGGAAGACTCGTCCT
The DNA here is from genome assembly GCA_037177015.1 of Euceroptres primus. Taxonomy (NCBI): domain Eukaryota; kingdom Metazoa; phylum Arthropoda; class Insecta; order Hymenoptera; family Figitidae; genus Euceroptres; species Euceroptres primus. The sequence continues at coordinate 6,157 of JBAGKK010046127.1, forward strand.
GTTTAACCCTCTGCTTGTGCTACCTTATCCCCACTCCAGCGCCATAGAACGTGTTTCCCATTGTCCCCACCAGACGGCCTAATTGACGATTTTTGACGATAACGATCATTTGACCGGGCAGAGGGTTAAATAAGATAAAAGAATTGTTTGTATTCTTCAAATATTAGATGCCTTGAGACTTGATTACTTAATACAATTTACTCAGTTTCGTTAACTTCGATTCTTTTACATTCTTTTGATATTTTGTAGGAATCAATAGAATATATAAATATGACTGTCATTGCATTAATATATAAAATCATAACTATAATATAATTCCCCGAAGTTAGGAAATTAATTGCGAAATTCTGAGGGACCCTCTCAGGTGATTGAACTTCAACAAACTAGTAAAGTTAATTAATTGCTTATTAGCTTTCCTCAAAATGAACTTTAATGAGATTTAAATTGCTCATAAATCGTATTATATGTGCTATTTCTAAATTACACAGTAAAAGAGAAATTATATACAGCACCTAAGTTTTCATAAGATATTATACTTTTAGGTCGACTATTTCCACTTCAATCAAATTAAAATATTCTATTATCTTATATTTTTTGAGTAATTTTAATTATGTCATTACTACTTGAAATAGTGAGGTAACTTTTTTAAAAAACGACACTTTAAAAATTTAATTTAATGAAATTCTGGTCTTTAGGTAATTCAACTGAAGAGAGTAGCGATCTTAAATGGGTTCAATACATGATGGATTATTAAAGATTATCAAGAGTCTCTTCAGCTGGTATAAGAAAGACTAGTTTCCATTTATTAACTACTTATTCAAGTCACACGTTATAGTCGATCTTTAGAAACTATGTCTCTGAGTGAGATAAAATATTGAAAACGATAAACGATTCGTCGACAATGTTCCGATTCTGATTCTCTTTTCTGTGCCAAACACAAAAACTTCAACCCAAAAAAAGTAAGACAGTTTGAGAATTTTTTTTCAAAACTAGAGCATTTAAGATACAATATTTTGACAATTAAAAATTATAAAACTCCTGTTGAAAGGAAACCTTCGAATCAGAAACCATTGCTCAAAAAAACAATTTCTCAAAATTAACCGTCCCTGAATTTTCTCCAGTTTGACCTCAAAAACGACCTCAAGGAAAAGAGAGAACAAGGAGTGGTTTTGAAACAAGAAAGCCCCGTGCTGTTTTTTGTTAGTCCTAGCCAAATGAAAGGGATGAGGATGCAGAGAAAGCGAAAGAGAAAGATGCCAAGGGACAGAAAGAGAAGGAAATAGAGAGGCAAGAGAGTTTAATTCGTATAGCTGAGCTGGGGAGCGCCGGACTCTGTCGGGTATTGATCGCTTCTGGGTCCATGTGTCGCGCGTGCGTTTTCTCCTATGGGGTAAACCTGCGGCGAGGGTGAGCAGGGAAGTCTGACGGAAAGAGAGTGCAACCGAGACAGAGTGAGAAAGCAAAAGAGAGAGCGGGAAGGAGAGAGAAAAGAGAGAGTGGAAAGGAGACACTACAGTGTTGGGGTTCATATACCCCCGGGGTAGTAGCTGCAACTTCAACCAATCAATGGAGCCCCTCAGACACCCCCTAACCCCTCTTCAACCATCTTTCTCTACTCTTTTCTCTCTGTCTCGTTTACTATCCCGATTTAATATATGCACTCATTTGTGTACTTGGATAGATATTCCAAGCTGCTGAAATTCAAAGAATACTTGACTTCGGCCACAATAGGATTAACTAAATATCATTCTGGATTTATCAAATTTCCAGTCCTGATTATCAAACTCACCAACAAATCCAATCTTCTTTTTTTAACTAGGTTTTTTGAAGTCCCATCAACCTTCAGGTTCATTAGCGACTACTGTAGCGGTAACTCTGGCTTAAACTTTTTAAACTGTAACTTCTTCAGTGCCAGGGAAAAGTAGAGAAAATATTCCGCAAACTTGAAAATAAAATTCAAAAGTTAGTTAATGATTCCAGGCGAAAAATGTTAGAATGTAAATAATAATTAACCAATTTCAATTGATGGTAATTTTTTATTTAGGAAAATTCTCGTTGAAGCAAAAGGAAAATTGGAGGGATTAGAAAAGGAAACGTAACAAAATTTGTCTAGGACCTGGTAAAAGATTTCATAGAGGGTGGTATGAGTCGAGACCGAAAAGGGTATTGTGACCCCTCATTTGAGGATCGAATTGATCGATTTGGATTTAATTTGCGCAAGAAACCAACTCATGGTGTGAGAGCTTGATTTATTCCCAGTATCCTCAATCCTTTCAAAGGCAAAAACCTCTAGGAATAAAACTATCAGTCGAAAAATAATTCTTTCCTTTAAATCCAAAACAAAATTTGAACTGTATTAAAGATATAAACAGAGCAGAGTATAAAAAATGCACAAAGGAAAAGAAATCTATTTTTTGGAGTGAATGAAATTTTCAAAGAATTCTCTAGGGATGAAAAAAAATTAAATCTAATAAAAATATTTCCCTATAAAATCGAACCTCTTTTCAAATCTGTCAGTATTCTAATTACGGCGTCTGCAAATGACCCTCGGGACAGAGACCCCAATGGAAAATTCCCTACATTGATTGTCCCTTGAAGAACCCTACAAATTTAAGTTATCCAACCGAATGGCGATCCAGCCATTGGTCTAAATCTAAAGTATTAGATTTAGCAGCTGTATCGTGACTAACCGAAACAGGGGCTGTTCATTTTTAAGGCACAAATATCTCACAATTCTTTCCATTCCCCAAACTTATTAAATTTCATATTTTTCAAATTAATATTTGATTCAATAAATTATTGAGTACCTAACTGAATTTAATTTTGAAAATGGTCAATTCTTCTATACTTAAAAATGTATTAAAAAAGAAAAAAGTTAAGAAATTAAAAGGTGAAAACAAAACATAAAATATTCAGGAAAAGGTTTTCATCCAGAGATGGAAACTTAGAGAATGTTTTGACCTACCCTATTGTACATTGACCTAAAAACCTTTTTTTCGCGAATGGTATAAAAAAGAGCGAAACGTCGGCCTAAACGTGACCCGCCTTGAGCTTCCCTATCTCTTTCATGACAGTGAATGTGTATATTTATAGTGTTTATACGAGAGGATGTATTTATAATTTTGCTCCGTATACTTTGCTCTTGGACGTCTAGCCCATGAGATTCACAATTTGCGTTTCCAATCATTTATACTCATTCCCAATCTTCTTTACCCCGTGTACAAAAAGGGTTTTTAAATATTACTTTAGAATTATTTTCTAAAAAATTTAAGAATCGATTTTCTTTTAATATCGATTTAATGGATAATCTTTTAAACAAGATAAGATTTGGTTTAATAACTTTTTGGACCAAAGACTTGGGTTTGGAGTTTCAGACTTCGGCCTGAAATTCTGAAATATTTGCTTTGGTCGATGACCTAGTGAGGGATTGAGCCTTGAGGAAGAAGGAAAAAATGGTACAAAGAGGAAAAGGGTCTACTTGAGGTCCTTCGCTTGAGTGGTGGGTCATTCTTGCTTCTGCTCACATGAACGATGAAACGTGACACCCCCTTTGCTGTTATTAGGGATTTAAAGGCGTCGCCGGAAGTTGAAGTCGGTGAACTGCAAGAATGAACCGGAGCATTGAACATACCTGTGAGCATTTAAATTCTCATTTTGCGTGAGCTAACCACGTGCCTCCTTCTAAGTTTATTATGCAAGTCGACGTCTTCCATCAGATAACAGTTGCAGAAAACGAATCCTTAGATCATTAAGCTTAATTAGGTACTTACAGTACCTTTTTTTAACTTAATATCAGGAACATTGATTCTAAAAAAAATGATAAACAATCTTCCATAAATGAAATTGAATAAAATAATAATTTAATTAGTTCTGAGCTCTTCCTCAATTTTTTTTCAAGAATAGTTGTAAATAACTATTTATGAAATAATATGTACTATTTTACAAATTTTCTATATTCTAATATTTTATATTATAGAATAGGATGGTAAAAAGTTAAAAGCTATGAAGAAATTTCTTATATAGATTTAAATACACTGAAGGCCCGATTTAATACCGGCTTCGGGGGTTGCCTCAATGGCCTTGGCACTAAAGCGAGTGACTCTAAACGTAAACAAGTCAGGGTCGTATGA
>JBAGKK010046146.1:0-10285 GCA_037177015.1 Euceroptres primus
ACAGAGGTATAAATCATCGAAATAGATGGTACCCGTACAGAACTCAAAAATTACACCCCTTCCCTATCGGTAAATATGTGTCCCAACGATAAATTTTTTTCCCCATAAACTACCATCCAATAGGACTGCACTTCACCCAAGTTTGAGCCCGATCGATTTTTGGGGTTGGAGCAGATGAGAAATAATGCCCCAGTATACATGTATCTTAAATTTCATATACATTTTAAATTTAGGATTCACTTATATTAATTTTAATTTCATATACTAAAGTGTTTTAAATTTAATATACATCCTGTATATGAAAATTACGATCATTTCTAACAGTGTAGAGGGAAATCCGACCCCCATTTTTCTGCTCTCTTTTCTCCAGACGAATCTAGCTCGAAAAATCGAATTTCTGTTCAGATGGACGTTGCGACGTTTTCCTTCCACTGAGCTTACCTTATCTTTTAGTTTTGGGACGCTGGCGCTGGTTTAACAGGCCGAGATGTGCGGGAATGGCGCATGAACGATGATGGAAAGGGGGACGGAACCTTATCAGAGGGGATAATAAGATTAGCTGCTGGTCCCCTAGGGTTACCGAGGATAACTTTCAGTGCAGGAGGCAGGTGCGAGACATGATTCTTACGTTTAGTTGGCTCGTTTAACGATAAAGAGATGTCATGTAAGGAACTCTTTTCTACTCATTTTTAGCCCGACAGCTGCAGCAGATGCTAACTCACTTTACTGGGAATAAACTACGAGGGACTTCATAAGCTTTTCCCTCTAGACAATAAAAAAGTTATACTATATTGTTGATTTGTCTAAAAATCGGAGGGTTAATAATTTGTGTAGTCAGGTGTACAGATCTTTCGAAGTCACTTGAAGTCACAGAAATCAGTTGCAGTCATTAAGTCACCAGAAGTCAGTTGAAATCACATTATGTGAGTTGAAGAAACTGAAGTCACCTGCAGTCAGTTAAACTCACCAAACTAATTGACGTTAGTGATCAGCTGGAATTAATGAAGTCAGGAGATTTCATGTAAAAGTCAGTGAAATCACCAGAAGTTATTCAAAGTCACTTGAAGTGAGTTAAAATCACAAGAAGCTAGTTAAAGTTACATGAAGTCATTTAAATTCACTAGAAATTAGTTGCAGTCACTTTAAGTCACTCGAAGTTAGTTAAAGTCATAAGAAGTTAGTTGAAGTCAGTTAAAGTCACAAAAAGGTGGTTGAAGTCAGTTGTCGTCAGTGAAATCACGCGACGGTAGTTGAATTCACTTAGAGTTAGTGAGTATCTTAAAATCATAAAGTCACTTTAACTCAGTTGGAGTCCATAAAGTCATCTAGAGTCAGTAGAAGTCATTTCAACCTGAAATTACATGATGAAGTCAGGATATTTCATATTGAAATCAGTGATATCACTAGAAGTTATTCAAAGTCACTTAAAGTCAGTTAGAGTCACAAGAATTTTGTCAATTTAAGTCAGTTAGAGTCAGTAAAATCACCTAGTGGAATCAGGAGATTTCATCTTAAAGTCATAGTTGAAGTCACTAGCAGTCATTTCAACCTGAAATCACCTGATGAAGTCAGGATATTTGATATCGAAGCCAGTCAGTTAAATAGATATATTGATAAGATTGAGAAAACTTGATCCCCCTTTAGCACGTAGGCTTGCGCCCATTGTACTGTCTCTGTTATTGTGTGCGGACTCTATCATCGTGTAGAACTCTGACCTTCGGCTCTCCGAATTTTTGGAACTCTCTGGTTTTCCGACTGCAGTTGAAGTTGCGAACGAGATTACCGTTCAAAAACACCTCTAACCCCAGGTGTCATGCAGCCATCGACAACGGTTGAACACATCTTGACTTGGGGTTGCGACTGCATCCGACTTTTTATTTGAAGTACTCGCATTTGCCTGGATTTTCGGCCAGGGGAAAGGAAAACTGCAGAAAACCTTACCCGAGTACAAACGGTTTATCGACAGTCGAATTTGAATGTAGACATTTGATATTATTGACTGTATACACACACCCTCGGCGTCAAACCTCCCGCTTGACATGTTTCCATCACAGCGAAAAATTCTCGGTTATGAGCGAATCACAGAGGCAGGTCCCCATCTAAGTACTAACCGTACGTCGTATCCAGGGTTGCTTAACTTCCGTGATCGATGAGCCAAGGCATTCACCACCTGCGTCACGTCATCGGTTTGAAGTCAGTTAATGTCACAAGAAGTTAATTGAAGTAACTTTTAATCAGTTAGAGTCATTAAAGTCACCTGAAGTCACTTGAAGTCCGCTTAACCTGGAATCACCTGGTGAAGTCAGGAGGTTTCATTTTGAGGTCAGTGAAATCACCTGAAGTCAAATAAAGTACCGAAGAAATTGAAGTTAATAATTAACTTGAAATCACTTTAAGACAGTTAGAGTGAGTAAAATTACTTGAAATCCGTTTAACCTGAATCTCTTGGTGAAGTCAGGAGATTTCATCTTAAAGTCAGTGAAATCACCAGAAGTTATTTCAAGTCATTTGAAGTCAGCTAGCGTCACAAGAAGTCAGCTAAAGACTTAAAGTCAGTTAAAGTCATAAGAAGTTAGTAGTTAAAGTTACTTGAAGTCAGTTAAAGTCACAAGAAATTAACTTAAGTCACTTGTAGTCAGTAAAGTCAAAGTTGAAGTGTCATTTGAAGTCAGTGTACTCAGCTGATACTGAAGTCATCTGATAAAGTTAGGTGATTTCATCTTAAGGTCACTGAAGTCTGTTGAAATCAATCAAGCCTTTGAAAGTCAGTAAAGTCATGGGTATCAGTTGAAGTCACAAGAATTCTAGTCAGCATACACTCGAGTGAAACATCGAAAAATTAGTACACTGAAAGCGCGGTTGAATACCGACCGGAATAAGCCTTCCAGGAAATAGTTTATACATGAGTGTGTATTAGTTTGGTCTGAGTTTGTGGGCGAGGAAGCGAGGGGGCAAGGAAAGCTGAACTCGGAGCTCAGCGGTGTCGCGCAAGTAATATAGCAACAAAGTGCGCAATAGTGACGTAGTAGTCTACTTTTTGCATTCCGTCCGCTCACATCAGTTCGTTTTCAGTGTTTTGGTTATGCATTATGTGTAATAATTCATAAATAATACCTAAATAAAACTTAACAGTAAAGTAGACGTTAAATTAAACATATATTTTAAAAATATTTTTCATTCGTGACAAAAATTAAACAGAAATAGTTCATACGGCCCTCACTTGTTTACGTTTAGCGACGCCCGCTTTAAGCCCAAGGCCATTGAGGCAACCCCCGAAGCCGGCCTTAAATCAGGTTTTCAGTGTAATAAATTTCTCTGACTATTGTACAAAGTGGACACGTAACGGCTTATATGTATCGAATCAAATGCAAATGTAAGGAGTGAAAACATTCTGTAGGCGCGAAAACTTCTTCACATGGGCTTTCTGCGTGCATCGGTGTATGTCAGGTAGCATTTTTCTCCGCGAAAGTAAGCCATTACGTGTCCACTCTGTATATTTTTTTTATTTTCTTTTATTTCTTTAACTGCATTGTTTCATTTTTTATTTTTGAATCATTGGTGTTTGAAGAAGTGAAGAAATGTGATGGTTTGTTATGTAGGATTATTTTTATAATATTTATTTTGATGGCTTATGCAATTTTATACTTAATGGGATGGAATTGTCAAAAAACGATTTTGATTAGTTATGTCTAACAAATATGCTTATCCTAAGTCTGTTACTTATTTTGTAAGACTTTTTTGTAACAATCTGCTTGTCCTCCAAGATTTAACCTAGGACATAAATAAAATTCTATTCTATTCTAAATTGTTTCCTTAGGATGGGACTTTCGTTGCACTTTTCATCAGGTGTTTTTTATAGCTTCTGCCTTGTTGGAAACGAGGAACATTTTTCTCAATATTCTTGACTAGGAAGCTAATCTCAAACCATTCAATTTTGAAGAGAAAAATGGATTTTTAAGTTGATAACAGATTTTCTACTGCAAATGATCATTATTCAGTTACTACAATTAAATTAAGTCTCATGAAAGCCGCAGTCAGTAAAACAGTATAACCTACAAAAATACGTCCCATGTTTGTTACAACTATACATTTTGCATATTTTATTCTTTATTTAAATTACTCATAATGTTTTTATTTTGATTCATCTTAATAATATTCCTTAGTGCAAAATTATTATGTTAACATAAAATATGCTTTAAAATTTGAGAAATTTAATAAAATCTTCATTGACTTACATTGATCTTTCAATTTTGTTTATTAAATATATTAATCGTTTATAATGTTGGATGGTAATTTTGGCTGTAGGGTCAGAATAAGTGGTTAATCAGTGGTTAATATTTATTCTGGAAAAAAACATTTACAAACGATTTTTAACAGGGTCGCAGTGTACGAATGTAGTTTGAATACGGAAATTATAAACTACATTCGTACACTGCGTCCCTGCTAAAAAATCTTTTGTAAATGCTTTTTTTCAGAATAAACATTAACCACTGATGAGGGCCACCATTTTGCGCCAAAAAGTTTGGTTCAATTAAAAATTAATTGAATTATTTATTCTGACCCTAAAGCCAAAATTGACATTCAACATTATAAACGATTATTTCCATCGAGGGTCAATATAATCACCCACTGAGAGTTGAGTATATTAAATTTTATTTATCAATATTATTAATTAAAATATTTATAAGTTTTTTTTATAGTATGAAAATAAAATTGAAATTCAGTCGATAAAGGAAGAGTGAATATCTCCTCATACGCTATTCTTACTTATTTATAGAACCTTTAGAAACGGGGATGAATTTTAATGGATATGATGCTATAGAAATTGCAAAATTCGCGGAAACGACAATAATAACTTTATCAGTGGGGCTGCTATAAAGTACTTAACTCGTTTTTTTTATGTACAACGGGAAAATATCGAATTTCGCTTCCGACACATTCAATTTTCGCATCTCCGGTGACTCGGTAATACTCCGGGCAAAAGAACATCAGCAGTAAATACTCATTTTCGTAGCAATAGTAATGAGCCCAAGATAATGTACTGTTGCAATTTATTTTCTTTTTTTGAAAGCCCTTTTCTCGTTCCGACAACTCATTTCCGAACACGTATTATAGGAGTTTCCGCCGATAACTACATTTCGCGTGAAGAGTATGGGTTTTTTATATTCCTTTATACAACATCAATAATTAGGTGCATTCAATATATTGATGACTTTTTTATTACAGGAAATTTAAAAAATATACACTGTTAGAAATGTTCTTAAATTTAATATAAGATAATTTTTAAGATTAATGTACATGTATCTTAATTTTAATATACTGCACCTTAGCTGATGATTAATATACAATGTACATTAAACTTACTACTCATTTATATTAAAACTAAAACATTTTTTATTAGGGTTAAGATGCTTTTGTATTAAATTTAATATGCGTATGTGTATTAGATTTCAATGTCCGTACTACATATTTGCTTCTTATACAGATTTTTCTAACAGTTTATATTTCATATATCAATATTTATAAGATGAAATTTTGATATTATAGATATTTATTTCTAAAAGAATTACATGAATTTCTTTAAGGGCCTTAAAGTAATAATTAGATTAGATTAGATTTATTATCGGGGTTGGAGAACCAATGGTTCTCCATTGGCACGTAGGCTTGCGCCTATTGAGACACGAGCAAAGTACATGCTCCGATGTCTCGTCCTTGTCTTTGCAGAATCGACAATCCGCCGATGAGCTCAAGCCCATCTTCATCTTATAGTACCCCAGACGTCCATGTCCTGTTAGGAGCTGTGCCACCAACTTAATTTCTGTCCACCCGAGGGCCAGAATGTTCCTGGCTCTATCTCTTCTTAGTACAGGGCCCAAGAGAGATTTAACCTGTCTACATCCCTTCACATTGGCCTAGTACCTCTCATGTTGGTCCTGAGCCCACTTCTTGAACTCTGCCTCCACCACGTAGGAGGCAATACCCACCACCGGCTCTGATCCTATCAGGGTCATTTCTCCCCCTCCCTGGCCAGTTCGTCAGCAGCCTCATTTCCTTTAATTCCCGAGTGTCCAAATACCCACACCAGTGCAACATTGTTTTCCTTTGCCAGCCTGTTCAGTGTTTCTCTACACCCCCAGACTAGCCTAGATCTTACAGAGGCAGCCTCCAGTGCTGCTAACGCAGCTTGGCTGTCCGGGAACATTCTAATCTGATGTTCCTTAGCCCCCTCTCAACAATATTTGTGCACATGTTAGGATCGCTGTTACCTCTGTTTGAAACACAGTTGCAAGTTTTCCTAGAGGTATGCCAACCCTCTGCCCGATCATGCAACCATACGTGACGTACCACGAGAAATGCAACCATATTAACTGCCCCATCGATATCCAGAATCATCTCCATTGTTATCAAAAGAAAGGAGGTAGGGCTTATCGGACGAAAGTCTTTGGCATATGCATAGCTTGCTCGCCCTGGTTTCGGTATGAATACCAGCCCAGTAAGCCTCCATGTTTTTGGCCTATATCCCAACACCAAGCATGATCGCATTACCTTAGTAAGAGGTATATTAACACCCCTAAACTCTCCTGCAACAGGGCCGAATATATGCCATCCGCCCCCCGGTGCCTTGTTCGGTTGAAAAGTCCTAACGGCCCATTCCACCCTTTTCGTCGAGACCAACTTTGCAGAAAGTTCCCATTCCGGGCGTTTCTGCCCAGAACCTCTTGGTATCTCACTATTCAGATATCTCTCCTCCTCCTTTCTGAACCCTGGATAGTGTACCTCCAGTAGATAGTTCAGAGTCTCTTCTTCCGATTCCGCATATTCCCCAGATGGTAAGAGAATTGTTCCCAACTACGCCTCTGAGTCTTTAGCCAGGATTTTATGAAGTCTTGGTGTTTCAGGAATGCTTTCCACCCCTTCATAAAAGTTCTTTCAACTCTCGCGCTTGACCTTCTCAACACTTTCCTGATACTCCTTCAGGGCCTTCCTGTAGGCCTCTTCCCTTAAGGGGTCCTTTCTTTTCTTTGTCCTGTTGTATAGTCTCCTGATCTCAGTTCTGAGTCCCTGAATGTGCTGATTCCACCATGGAACGTCCTTCTTCGAGTTCTGAGCCTTCAACGGACAGTTATTCTCACAGGAGCGTATCAGAGCCTCTTACAGATAATCGACTGCTATTTCAATCTCCTCCACGCTCCCATATCGATTCTGGAAGGTATGCATCCTTTCCCGCAATTCCTCTCGGAACGAATCCCAATCCGTTTTTCGCGGATTTCTAGCCCATTTCTTTTCTACATGAGTCGAGTCCAACTTAAGACAATATGTTTGTGGTCCGAGAGTGAGGGCTCTTTAGAGACCCTTCACTCACTAACTTCGTCTCTAAGTTCCGTCGAGCATATGGTTAAGTCCAATTCCTCCTGCCTCACTGAGGTCTGGAAGGTTGGCTTATCTCCCATATTTAGAATCTCCAGGTCCGTTGTGACCAGGTACCCCAGGAGATTTTGTCCTCTTTCATTGATGTCGGTGCTACCCCATACCGTATGATGTGCATTCACATCGCAACCAAATATAAGTTTCTCTGCTCGCCCCCGACAGTGTTCAATCAGTTCGATGACCCCTCTTGTTGGTGGTTCTTCCTTAGCATCTCCCGGAAAGTATGCTGATGCTACCATCAGCTCCCTTCCGTTACCCTGCTGATCCTAAAGCAATAATAAATAACCAGAATATGAAATTTGAAATAAATTGGTTTTTTCTTTTGAATGAAAGGCGGCCTAGTTTTTTTCTCTTTTGCAGCACTTTTTGAATGAGACTGAAAATTTCATTACAGAGAACAAAGAGCGCCTATTCTTTGTATGTCGAAGGATAAAGAGTGAATGTGAAAGACCAAGTAAAAAATAAAAACTTGAAGCGACAAGGATTAATAAGTAATATAATATTTTTAAGAATAAATCGAAATGAAGCTGTAATTTAATTTTTTTTTTTAAGGTACTACTGAGCATTTAGTAAAAAATCAAATTTTCCAGCGTAAAATCATTTAACAATATTTTCAATGCAGTTAGGGGCATTGTGTCTAAAACGGTCAATGTTTAATAATTAATTGGTTAAAGGAAATCAACGTCAGTTTTTTGTACGAAAATATTGTGAAATGAAATTCACACCAACGGCAAATGATTTTAAACATTAAATATGTAAATTAACATAATAAAATGTGATTATAGATTTCACCTTCTTTAGGATAAAATGTAACTTCAAAATTGAATTATATTATTGTATGCTTTACCATATGTTAATGTCGCCATTGTTATTGGTATATTACAGTTAATTCTCTAAAACTTCGTTTCAGCTTTGTAGAAATTTAAAGTTGTGACTCAATTAATACAGTACAATCTCGTGATCTACCCGCCTGACGGGGCTGTAGGGGAGTATAATGCTAAGAATCGGGTACGTACAGAGTGTCTCCCACTCCTATATTGTAGATGATGCGCGAGGGACTTGCGCGGAGACTCACGGAGGCTCAGTCGCGCGTGGGGATACGGTAATGTGTGCGTGAAAATGCGTGTGAAAGGGAACAGGAACTTACCGAGCGGGTACTTAACGAGAGTGTACTGTAACATAAATATAGTAACATAGCGACTCGGATAAAATGGTCATAATTTTGTGTGTATAAAACGGTCAGCTCAAAAGAATTTTGGGCCATTTGACTACACCCGGTAGAAAATTATCCCAAATGCAACGTCATATTTATATATTTATTTTTATAATAAATAATTACTTAAAGTGAATAATTCTTAGTGGTGAATCTATTTTAAAGAATTTGAAAGTGATCAATGAATTAAAACTTTGAACAATTTGGGTAATCTTTTTAATTCAGTGTATAGTGTAGTGGCATAACCTCTCAGTTCGTACCATCGCACAGTGGCCCGGATCAGAAATTTACTATTCGACACTCTCTAGAGCCTTCAATTTTCATCTGATTTGAACTTTTTTAAAATTAAAGCTAATTAAATCCCTAACAGACGTACAAAGTGATATTTGTGATTTCTTAATTATTTATACTATTTTTAATCAAGTAAAGTGACAAAAAAGAAAAAAAAAATTTTTCTCATCGCCTAGTACATCAATTTATCCGGAATCAACTCGAATTTTTAATTGAAAATTTACAAAAAGCAAGTAATTCGTTTATTATAGTTCTTTTGTTATAAACAAATTCAGAGCACAAATGAATGGTGTTTCGACAAAACAGCTTAACTCAAGGAAATCAAATTTTTCAGGAGGGACAAAAAACGATCCCAAAATTCCATTCTTGAATTCATTAACAAAAAAAAAAAATTCGCTCCCGAGATACCGTGAAGCTAAATTTAACCGCGGAAAAATCTTTTTAAATCTTGATCCTGCTCCTAGAAAAAAGGTTCAAAGCTCAAAAAAGTCATAACAACCTAACTCAATCTTTCGCAATAATTTTTTTTCCACTTTTTTCAACAAGATATTGAAGAAATAATTTTTTAAAAGTAATAATCCTTAAGAATATCAGTTAATCTATACTTAGGAATTAATAAACTGCTCATAATTAATTGCTGCATTTTACTAATTACTAATTTAAACTATTTAAAGCGATCTGACACACCAGTCATGACAAGAAAATTACATAATCACTGAACAGAAAATACGCTTGTTATTATTAAATGTGAGATAGGTACTTTTGACATAACAATTTATTTAAAAAGCTACTTCCAAATTTGTTGGGAACAAACCATTTCATTGGGTAATGTATTTCGAATTTAGAGAATTTTTTAGAAAGAAAAAAAAAACGATTTTGAAAATTTTATGGATTATGCTGCACAGTAGTCTGGATTAAGAGTTACTGGCCGTATTTTTAAACTTCTGTCTGTGAACGTTATTATTTAAACCAATAGTGCGTGAAAAAAGCCATTTCAACAATACGATTTTTTATATCTGAACAAATTACTTAAATAAACTTGTTATTGATCAGAATTAATGAAGGTAGACTTGAAGAACATACAACAATTTTCTACCACATTTTATTTAATTTTCGTAAACAATTTATTTGAACAAATACTCCAATGTATCAGTTTGATGTGAAAAAAATGATTTTTTTCTAAAATCGTTGTGATTTATTATTACAATGGTAATCATTAACGAAAAAAATGAAAAAATAAATAAATTAAATCAATAAAATAAATGAATAAATTGAAAGTTTGTAAACAAGCAATTAAGTTATAAAAAATTTTTTCATCTATTAAGACCCATGGCTTATATATATATATCTATA